>CM040430.1:39187490-39314148 GCA_022702705.1 Papilionanthe hookeriana x Papilionanthe teres | reverse complement strand
GCCCTTTACCAAAAAGCCCAAATTAAACCCAATTCAATTCAAAATCACTTTAAACTTGTTCCAAACCACTCATGACACCTCCCTAAACTAAACCCAACATTTATTTGGCATGATCCTTCACAAAATTTCCATCCATCAATTTATTTTCAAACCTAAAGGCCCACTTTTTTAAACCATTCTAAAAGCCCACTTCCACTAAATTCAAAAGCCCAATAATTCATCCAAAGTCCATATGACACTCTTCTTCATCATGCATTCAATTAAAATCATCCCTAAGTCCTAAACCAATGATCAAATAATTCTAAATAAAGCTTCATCCAAATTTCCACCAAAATATCCAAAATCCTTAAAATCCATTTTTATGAAATTGACCAAACTTTTTCCAAGCCAAATGTGAGCCATTGAGCCATGTACAAGCCACATGGAAGCCATGAAAGCCACTTTCCACCTCACCAAGCCATTAATGGCAAGAAGAGGGGACCCTTTCCTAATCTTTCATTAAGCATTTTTAACCTCATCCATGTTACACTCTAAACTAAGCTTAGCCACCTCACCTTGGATGGAGACTTCACCACCCCTTCCAAGCTGACCTAAATGATTCTTTTCAGCCTAAAACCAGGCCTTGGGTGGTGCACCAAGCCTAAAACCATGGGTTGACCAAATTGAACCCAAAATAAGCCTCTCCCCTTTCCATTTCAATTCAGCCCCTTTACACTTGGCCAACTCCGATTGACTTCACCAAATTCAAGCCCCGACCCTCCCGATCGTGATGGTGACTCGACCCCGAGCAAGCCGACCACCACGACCGCCGGAAACCACCAAGCCGAGAGCACCCATGTGAGCCAATTTTTTGAATTCTCCCCAGGCCGGCTGTTCCAACCCAATGGACACCATAGTCGTTCTTCTCCTCACTGAGAGCATTGATCCCAGCCTTCAAACCCCCTTGGGAAGCCCTCTAGCCATTCCTATTTAAACACCACCACCTCTCGGCCAAAGGAGGAGATGAACCGCACCTTAAGGAAACCTCGCCAAAATTGCTCCAGGACCTTCTCCTAACCTGAGCAGCTTGATCCTCAGTTGTTCCTTTGCCCTAATCCCCATTACCGCAGCTCAATTTTTGAGTTGAAAATCCACCCAAAAACAGGACACTTCACCACAGTGAGCCAATCCCCAAATTGATCGATCCTACTCCTTCACCAGACCAAGAGGAGAAGTTCCCAAGCAAAAGCCCCCTCACCAGGCCAGCCATTGCTTCCAGCCTCCAAGATTTGTGATTGGCCTCGGTCACTTTCATACCTAGACAATTCCCGTAACCAAAGACTTCATCCGGAGCTTGCTCGTGACTCAATCGAAGGTGACACAACTCTCAGATCGAAGCTTCACTTCTCTTAGCAAAGGTATGAACTCACTCTTCCTCCCAAGCTTCCAGCGATTCTCCATTTTGTTTAAGTTAATTTCATAGCCTATAGACCATATGGATGTGTTCGTCTCTTCAAGATGAATCCATAGAGCATAAGAACACGAAAATCCATTAAGAATCAAGTAAGATCTTAGGATTTTAGTGTGGACAGTCACAGGTGCACACCAGTCGTAGACGATGACCAGGAGTCATTGGATCGCTCGTGTATCGAACAGACGGTCGAGATCAAGTCGGACGGCGCACTGGTACATGAACCGCGGGACGCGTGGCTGCTGACTCAAGTGGCGGCATCGAATGGGAGCGCGACACGTAGGGGCTTCAGAGCTGCCGAGGTTGACGCGGCGCCTCGTGGATATGTAGATAAATCCCTATTTTATGAATTAATTAAATGCCCTGAACTTCAAAAATTCATATCTTTGCAAAGAAAAATAAAAAAAATAAAATAAAAATACTCTCTTGCTCAAGAAACAGAGGAGTATAATGTGGAAAAGAAATCAAGTTAATTGGATGAGTAATTTATTTTTAATAATTTATTTAATATTTTTAGTATTTTGATTCTTCATTTGCATAGATAATTCACCATGGAATTAGACCATAGGGCTTTTGAAGCATCTGATATTGGGAACATTCCCTGAATTGTTCAAGGTCAGAGGCCATCTCTGTGAAAAGTTATTAAATTTTCAAGTTCATGTCACTGTTTTAGGTATTTTAATTCCAAAAATTAGCATATTGTAAAATAAATTCTAGAAAAATTTGGTGATGTTACTTAGGTCTAGAGGACCCTATGAAAAATATATTTTTAGTTAATTCATTCATATTAACCTTAATTGGCCCAAACCCCTAAAACAAAACTTTAATTAATTAGGGTTAATCACCCATCAAAAGAACTTGAAAATAATTCTCCACTGATCTTTAGGATCAGTGAGACCTCACATAAAAATTTGGAATCAATTGGAAATGTTTAACCCCATTAAATGGATTAATTAAGTCACATAACTAAAATTAAACTTTAAAAATTCATAAATCCAAAAATACTTTTCAAAAATTCACAAAAATGATTTTGGAGCTTTTCTGATATCATAGGAGTTCAGTAAAATTAAAATTGGAATTTTTTTAAAAAGTTGATTTTTCACAATATTTTGATATTTTAATAATTAAAAAATAATAAAAATCACAAAAATATTAAAAATCATAAAAAATGTCACATTTTGACTCCTAATCACTTAGGAACAAACCAAATATTTTTCTTAAGTCCCTAGGATAAGATATTGAATTTTAAAGGCTTAATGTAATTTTTTAATATTAAAAAATAAGTTTTTAGACTTTTTTACTAAATAATTCTAATAAATCAAAGAAAAATCAGAAAATTATAAAATTTGTTTCTCTAAACTCCTTGAAGTTAGAGAGTTTTAAGAAAAATATAAAAACCATTTTTCAACTTTTATTTTATTTTATAATTAGTTAATACTCTCGAAATCAAAATAATTATAATAAATAAACTATAATTCAAAAAATCACAAAAATTGGTCCAAGTGGTCCTTTGGTCATTAGGAACACCCTATAATTTTCTTAAGGACAAAACCCTTCTTTGGTCATGTTGTTAAATTTTCTTTGAAAATCCTTATTTTCTACTAAAAATAATTATATAAATAAATTAAATTCAGAAAAATCACATTTTCTCCTCTAATGTCTTAATTAACATGTGAGTGAGGTGACATAAAAATTTCGAATTCCTTTGAGCTCAATTTAGTGAGTTATAAAATAAATAAGCTTAAAAGGGCATAAAGGCAATTAAGAATTTTAACCCTTAATTAAAACATTAGGTTTAATGAAAATGGGGGGGGGGGGTAAAATATTTGATTTTTAATTTTCTCTTGGATGATTGAAACTTAGAGAAATTAAAAGGTAGAGACACATTAAATACTTTGAAAATATCAAAAATGAAACTTTAATTAATTAAATGATTTAAGTTTTGGAAATTATATATTTAAATTTGGATTATTAAAATAGGGATATTATTAAGAGGATATTTATTCTTTAATTCAAAAATCCCTAAATAAGTCACTTTAAAAATATTTTGTTCTTAATTAAAAATTAAAATAATAATCCAAATTAACAATTAACACTAATATTAAAATTACATTAAAATTAAATTAGAATTAAATTAAAATTAAATAAAATTTAAATTAAACTAAATTTAAAACTAAATTAAATTAAATTAAATTAAAATTAAAATTAAAATTAAATTAAAATTAAATTAAAATTAAATAAAATTAAATTAAATTTAAATTAAACTAAAATTAAATTAAATTAAAATTAAATTAAAATTAAATAAAATTAAATTAAATTAAAGTTAAATTAAATTAAAATCAAATTGATTTAAATTAAATTAAAAAATCATTTAATAACAAACCTAAATGAAATCATTAAGAGTTAAATCAAAACATATCAATAATTTCAACACCTCATTCTATCTAAGTGAATTTGAAACATGAACATCAATTTGAAATATTAAGATAACTGAAACTGTAAAGATTTAAATTAAATCTAAAATAATTTGAATATTATTCCAAACTTAAAACTACTAATTAAAACCTCATAATCAAACTAAAACACTTTAAATCATTAACTCAAATTTGATTAAAATTCTCAATAAACCAACTTGCCCTTAAAGGCTTTAATTATTATAACTCTTAAATAGAGTATTAAGTGAGATGTCACTTCATTCATCAGGTAATCCAATACCTAAGTTCACTGAGCAAGAGACAAAGTTTAACTTAACTCCTGGATGATTAATTCACCTGTGCAATTAAATTTACTTGGACTCAAAACAAATCCCAGAAATATTGAAAAGATGTTTAGGATTCGTCCTAAGCACTTCCTCAATAAGACGGGATGTCTTAGAAGAACAACTGAATTTAATTGTTCTTTGATGAAGAAAATCATCCTTAAACCAAACCAAGAACCTAGACGTCATAGGAGATGACTAGTTACAGGATTAGGAATTTGGTAGACAACCAAAACCCTTCCCTTAGCTTTACATAGGTATCTGTTGAAATATTTAAATGCCTTAACATGTGTTTTAAGTGCAGCTTGGGATAACGGGAAGACCCTCCAAGTACGCTTTTATTTAATTGCAATTTACTTTATTGCAATTTACTTACATGCACTGTACTATACTTTTTCTTGCATGATAAATAAAACTGTTGCATGAAAACCAAAACCTTTAGGATAGTCCCTGAACTGAAGCCAAAACTAAATTAAAAGTCATTGCAAGATAAAATTCACCCCCACAACATTCCAAAATATAAAACAACTCAAAATTTAATCACAAATAGAACAACAAAACTACAATTGTAACTAAATTAAAACGTCTCGTTGAATGATCGGGAATACCTCGGATGATGTAACCCACGTGTTGCTAACGGGATTTCCCACGGTCTAAATGAGAGTGTGGAACTAATTCAGTTGAGTTTAGCAAATTCATCTCGACTAAGTGAATTCAATGAAAATAATGGTGCCGGGATGACGGAACCGTAGGATCTTAATCGGTTCCGTTTAACCAACTTTAAGATTTGTTTTAATTAAAATATTAAAAACACTTGGACTTTAATATTTTTTCTAAACCAAAACACTTCTCTCATCTCTCGATTTATGACTTCTAAAACTAAACCTCTACAACAACAAGGAGCTTGGAGCACAGTGGGCAGCACGGCCATCGTCATCAGCAAAACTCGGATCTACTTCAGCAAAACCTTTCTTAGAATTAAATAACCAAGCCATAGGATTTCGAGGTAGTTTGCCTAGTGCAGCATAAATCCTCAACTCTTCGTTAGGCATTTACATGATCATGTCATGTAAATTAAGCTCTAACCGGTCTTAGGACTCTGAGGTAGTCGTTCGGTACGACATAAACCCTCATATCTTCCAGGCTATTTGTATGATCATGTCATACAAATATAAGTCCTAATTAATTAAAACAGGCAAGATAAAACATTAAATGAATTCCCAAATTGAAGCCAAACAATAGGATAGTTTGGGAAGTTGCCAAGATTCTTCTTGGATTCTCAGCTTCTCCTACTTTTCTTCTTTTGGACTCCTGAAAATAACTGTTCCAAATTTGATCCATTTCCTATTGAAATTTCCTAAAATCCAATCCTTTGAAAACATTAAACTTTGAAATTCTTTAGAGCAAAACCACTGATCATTATCGAGAGTTTTCTTAAATGATTTCCTTCATTTAAGATGTAATTAACTATAGGGGCTTGCCCTTATAGGGAACTTTAAGAACCCAGGTACTATAAACCCGGCTTAATTCATTTATATTAAATAGGGGAACTGTTGACCTCATTTTTGATGAGGTCTTCTCTTCTTCTCTTTAGTACTTAGGATCTAGCCTTAGGCTTTTCCTTTGACTATCTTAGAGGACTAGAATTGAGACCCACCACCTAGAATTTCAAACCACTTCTAAACTCCCCGCAAACTCCACAAACTTGACTATAGACCCCTAATCACCTAGAGGGTTGAAATCAAATATGGAAGTTTAAAGGATGAGTTCCTATAGGACTCTTCGGCCTTGAGATCGCCCAGGTGGCCCGGTCCGGTGAAGGGTCGACTTGCTCACACACTCGCACCTACACACTACACTTTCACACACTTCCTAAAAACACACCCATACCCGACTTGACCTCCTGACTCATGTAAGTGATTCACATGGATGGTCCTTAACCCCTAAGCCCTGGCTAAGAGGGTTAGGAACAACATGGTGAATGCCTCAAATGAGTCCCCTCATGGCTCATGTGGGCTTGATATGGCTTCATGGCTCAACAAAAATGATTTTATTCCACTTACATCCACCCAATCTTCAATTTTCCAAATTTTCAATTTTTGACCCTCGGGACCCTACACCCCGCCTAGCCTACCCAAAACCCTTGAAATTACCCAAATTTTCCAAAATTCTCCAAATCACCCAAAATTCTCCAAAATCAATCCCAAACATTTCCACACCACTTAAATTGATCATCCATACCCAAAAATGCCAAAAATTCCAAAATACCCCCCAATACCTTCCAAATACCCAAAATACCCCTTTTGACCCAAAAATCCAAAAATTCAGAAAATTCCCAGAAAATTCCAGAAAATCCCAAATATTCCCAATTTCATTTTGTTCAACTACACCGTGGGCCAATTTTGTCAATTTACCCCACTTTTATCAAAACCCCCAATTTGACCCATTTTAACCCAAAATGAACCCAATGTCAAACCAAACCTACCCAATTGACCCAAATTCTGATCCAATTCAATTCTAAACTTCAATTCAACATCCCCAACACCAATCTAGACCAAATCCAAGCCCAATTTGATTGAAATTTGGATCCAATTTCACTTTTGACCTTAAAGCCCAATTTGAACCTATGACCCAAACCTAACCCAAACTCACCCAATTCAACTCCAATTAACCCCAAGTCTTTTCCAAACCTTCCTTAACATCCCCATAAACAAAACACTAACATGATTTGCCCAAGATTTTGATCCAAACCCCACTCAAATTCAACCCAAAATCAAAAAGCCCAATTTTGACCTAAACTTAAACCTAGCCCAAATGAGCCCAAATCCCAAAATCAAAACCTAACCAAAGCCAAAACCTCTTTGAAACACTCCCATAAACATTTCCCAACATTAATTTTACATCAATTTCAACTCTAGCCCAACTTTGGCCCATGGTAGCCCATTTTGGCCCACCTTAGCCTCTTTACCAAAAAGGCCCATATTCAACCCAATTCAAACCCAAATCATCTCAAATTTGTTTCAAACCACTCATGACACATCTCTAAACCAAACTCAACAATTATTTGGCCCAAGCCTTTACCAAAATTTCATCCCAAAACCCATTTTAAAATTCAAAAGCCCACTTTCCTAAACCATTTTAAAAGCTCATCCTTTACCACATCCAAAGGCCCAAAATTGGTCCCAAAGCCCATATGACATTTCCCCTCATCATACTTTCAATTAAACTCAATACCTAAGTCCTAAATTCATCATCAAATCATTCCAAATCAAGTTCCATACAAATTTCCATCAAATTACCAAAAAATTCCTATAATCCATTTTCATGAAATCGACCAAGCTTTCCCCAAGCCAAAGGTGAGCCATGAAGCCATGCATGAGCCACATGGAAGCCATGAGAGCCTCTTTACATGTCACCATACCATATCGGGTAGGAAGGAGGGCCCCTTTCCTTAATCCCTAAAGCTCATTAGCCTTAATCATGATTCACCTAAAACTAAATTTAATCCAAATATATTTGGATGGAGACTTCTCCATGCCAAACCAACTGATCCCTTTGATCCCCCACAAGCACCCAAAGCCACCTCGAGGGGTGCACCAAGCCCAAATGGGTGAGTTGACCCATTTAGATCCAAAATGGTCTTCCCCATTCCATTTCAATCCAAGCTCTTTACACTTGGCATTTGCCAACTGCTTGCACAAACACCTAATCCCGACCCACCTGACCCCGAGGGTGACCCTCGCTCGCCGGCCACCACCCTGGCCGCCGGAAAACACCATGGCCGAAACCTTGGGGGAGCCAAGCTTTGGAATTCTCCCTTGCTGAGCCGCCCCATGCCCAGTGGCCATTGCGAACTGTTCTTCACTTGCCATGAGCAGCTGATCCCAGCCCTCAACTTCCCCGGAGGCCCTCCAGCCTCTCCTATTTAAACCCCTCACCTTCTCGGCCATGAGAGGTGCCGAACTCAGACCTTACCGAAACTCGCCAAAATTGTTCCGTACTCCTCCCCACACACAGAGCACTTGATCCCCAAGTGAGATCCCCCGCCATTTCTTCTCTCGCGAGCTCAATTTCAGAGTTGAAATTCCACCCAAAACCAGGACACTTCTCCACAAGTGGACCAATCCCCAAATTGATTGGTCCTACACCCGCACTGCACCAAGCGGAAGGTGTCCACCAACAAAAGCCCCATCTCCGAGTCACCCAGCTTGTTCCGGACTCCAAAGGTTGTGATCGGCTTTGGTGGAAATCACACCTGAGCAATTCACCACATCCCCGTGCTTCATCCCTAGCCTCCTGCATCTCCAACGAACGTGCCGAGCATCTCTGATCGAGGCTTCACCTCTCAGAGCTAAGGTATGAACTAATTCTTCATCCCGAGCTTCTGGAGATTCTCCATTTCAAATGCTTTAATTTCAATGCATGATAACCGTATAGATGTGTTCGTCTCTTCAAGACGAATCCATAGAGCATAAGAACATGAAAATCCATTGAGTATCGAGTGAGATATTAAGGATTTAGTGTGGACGGCTCTCGGGCGAGGACACTTGGGACGATGAACGGATGCCGTCCATTTAATACACGCGCGGACGGACGGCCAGGATCGCGTCGGATCGAAGACGGAGCGATACAGCCGGGTCCCGGAGCGCCGACTCAGCGGCGGCGTCGAATCAGAGCGCGCCACGCGGCCCTTCGGAGCCGCCGATGTTTCGCTGGCGCCGCGTGGATAAATAGAAAAATAGGGTATTTTCCTATTTATTTAAATTCCCTAAACTTGGAAAATTCATAACTTTGTGTAGGAAAATCATAAAAATAAAATAAAAATACCTCTCTCGTCGTTGAACAGTAGGAGAATAATGTGGAAAAGAAATTAATTAATTTTGTCCAAGTATCTTATTTTTAATTAATTATTTACTCCCCGCATTGTTTTAATTCTCCATGCATTCATACAATTCACCATGGCATGAGACCATAGTGGCTTTTGAAGCCTCTGAATTTGGGAACATTCCCCGAATTTTCCAAAGTCGAGGTCATCCCTATGAAGAGTTATTGATTTTTCAAATGCATGTTGCCGTTTTAAGTATTTTAATTTCAAAAATTAGCATGTTGTGAAATAAATTCTAGGAAAATTTGGTGATGTTCCATATGACCAGAGAACCCTAGGAAAATAGGATTTGGGTAAATCCACTCGCATTAACCCTAATCGGCTTAAATACCCAAAATAGATCTCTAATTAATTAGAGTTAACCATAGATCAAATTGACTTGAAATCAATTCTCCACTGACCTTTAGGATCAGAGGAACCCACCATAAAAATTTGAGGTCAATTGAATTTGGTTAGCCCCACTAATTGGGGTAATTAAGCCACTTAGCCATTTTAAACTTTAAAAATTCATAACTTTCAAAATATCTTTCAAAAATTCACCAAATTGGTTTTGGAGTCTCTCTGATATCAGGGGAGTTCAGGAAAATTAAAATTTCAATTTTCTAAAAAAGTTGATTTTTAATATTATTTTAATATTTTTAATAATTAAAAAAATAATAAAAATCACAAAAATAATAAAATTCACCAAAATATCATATTTTGAATTTTAATCACTTAGAACAAGTCCCATATTTTTCCTAGGTCTATTTAGTGAGATATTAATTTTTAAAGCTCTAGGGTAATTTTAAAATTAAAAAATGTATTTTCTAGCATTTTCACCAAAATAATTATAATAAATCAAAGAAAAATCAGAAAATTGTAAAGTTTGGTTCTCTGGAATCCTTGATATCAGAGAGAATTTTAAAAATTATAAAATTTATTTTTCAACATTTATTTTATTTTTAAATTAATTAATACTCCAGAACTTAAAATAATTCTAATAAATAAAAAATAATTCAAAAATTACAAAATTTGGTCCAAGTGGTCCTCTGGTCATTAGGAATATCCCCTAATTTTCTTAAGGACAGAAACTTTCCCTTGGTCATGTTATTGAATTTTCCTTGGAAATTTCTATTTTCTACTAAAAAATAATTATATAAATAAATTAAATACAGAAAAATCACATTTTCTCCTCTCATGTCTTTATTGACACATAAGTGAAGTCACATAAAAATTTCAAGTTCATTTGAGTTCAATTTAGTGAGTTATGAAATTATTAGGCTTAAAGGGCAAAATGGTAATTAAAATTTTAACCCTTAATTAAAACTTTAGGTTTAATAAAAATTTTTAACAAGTAAAATATCTGATCCTAGTCTGATTTAGATGATTGAAATTTAAATAATTAAAGGGTAGAAACCCATTAAGCAATTTAAAATGATTAAACCTTAATTAAATAATTGATTAAATTTGGAAGAATAATAAAATCGAATTATTAAAATAAGGATATTATTAGTGAAGAGATTTATTCTTTAATTTAAAAATCCCTAAATTTAATCATCTCATTAATATTCAACTCTTAATTAAAATGATAACTCAAATTTAAAATATTAAAAGACTTAATCATTAAACTAAAATTAAATCATTAAACTCTTTCAAAAATTTCAATTAAATTAAATTAAATTAAATTAAGATTAAAAGTTGAATTAAATTAAATTAAATTAAATTAAATTAAATAAACAAGTTAAATTAAATTAAATGAATTAAAAATTAAATTAAATAAATTAAATTAAATTAAATTAAATTAAATTAAATAAATAAATTAAATTAAATAAATAAATTAAATAAAAAATTAAATAAATAAATTAAATTAAATTTAAATAAATTAAATTAAATTAAATTAAATTAAATTAAATTAAATTAAATAAAATAAAATTAAATAAAATTAAATAAATAAACTAAATTAAATTAAACAAATTAAATTAAATTAAATTAAATTAAATTAAATTAAGTCGAATTAAATAACATCACTTAAGACATAAATCTAAAATAACTCGAACACTATTCCAAACTTAAATCATTAATTTGAACTTAAATTTGCATCACAAATCATTAAGTATCATTTTCGTCCCTAGGAGCTTTAGTTATCATAACTCCTAAACGTAATATTAAATGAAATGTTACTTCACTTATATGACATTCAAATGTCCTAGTTCACCGAGCAAGTTAACAAAATTTGAAAACCTCGACGATCGATTCATTTATATAACTAAATTCTCTTGACTTAAAACAATCCTAGAAATATCGAAAAGATGTTTAAGATTCTTCTTAAGCACTTCCTCAATATGTTAGGATATTTATAAGAACAATCGAACTTAGTTATTCTCTCGATGAAGAAAATCGTCCTCAAACTAAAAACATGAGAACCTAGACGTCATAGGAAATGACTAGCTATAGGATTAGGAACTTGGTAGAAAACCATAAACCTTTCCCTTAGCTTTACCTAGGAACTTGCTTAAATATTCTAATTGTGTTTTAAGTGCAGCTTGGAATGACGGGAAGACCCTCCAGGTACGCTTTTTATTTTATTGTAGCTTTATTTTATTGCAAATGCACTTTATTTTTCTTGCATGATAAACAACAACTGCATGAAAACCTACACCTTTAGGACTAAAACCAAAACCGAAACCCAAAACTAAAATAAAAGACACTACAAGATAAAATTCACCTCCACAACATTTCAAAATATAAGACAACTCAAAATTTAATCACAAACAGTAACACGAAACTACAATTACAATTAAATTAAAACGTCTCATCGAATGATCGGGAATACCTCGGATGATGTAACCCACGTGTTGCTAACGGGATTTCCCACGGTCTAAATGAAAGTGCGGAACTCATTTAGTCGAGTTTAGCAAATTCATCCGGACTAAGTGAATTCGATGAAAATAATCTGTGTCGGGATGACGGAACCGCGGGATCTTAATCGGTCTCGTTTAATCAACTTTAAGATCCGTTTTAATTAAAACATAAAGAACACTTGGAAATTAAGACTTCTCTAAACCGAACACTTCTCTCATCTCTTGATTTATGATTTCTAAAACTAAACCTCTCGCAACAACAAGGAGCTCGGAGCATGGTGGGCAAAGACGGCCATCGTCGTCACAAGAAACTCGAACCTACTTCAAGAAAACTTTCCTAGAATTAAACAACAAAGCCATAGGACTTCGAGGTAGTTTGCCTAGTGCAACATAAATCCTCAACTCTTCGTTAGGCATTTGCATTGCAAATTAAGCCCTAATCGGTCTTAGGATTCCGAGGTAGTCGTCCGATACGACATAAACCCTCATATCTTCTAGTGCTATTTCAGTATGATTCTATCATATAAATATAAGCCCTAATTAACTAAAATTGGCAAGATTAAAACATTAAATAAACATTAGGACTTTCCTAAATCCAAGCCAAACAATAGGGTAGTCGGGAAATTATCGAAGTTCACTTCGGATCCGTAATTTCTCCTACTTTTCTTCCTTTGAATTTCCAAAATAAAATGTTCCAAATCTGAGCTAATCCCTTTGAAATTTCAAAATTCAATCCTTTGAAAACTTAAACTTCGAAATTCTTGAGAGCGTAATTATCGATTATTATCGAGAGTTTTCTTAGGTGATTCCCGTCACTTAAGATGTAATTAACTATAGTGGCTCGCCCTTATATGGAACTTTAAGAACCTGTGAATATAAACCCCGCTTAATTCATTTATATTAAGTGTGGAATTTGTCGGCTTATAAAATTGGTTCGTGCACCAAACGGATGTCACAAATCTTCTAGTTTATTTAACCGAACCCCCACCATCATGCAAAGGTGTCTATCCTTAAGGATAGATACACTGGCTTGTGGTGCGGTGCTCGTTTATATAAACTATTCGGGATGCGAGATCGGTTTGATTTCATATCTTAAAATTCTTTAAAATTATTTTCAAAATCAAATATTACTTTCTAAATTATATCTATATTTAAATTTAAAATTCACCGACAACTTCTGTTAGGCGACCCCCTTTTCAAAATACAACACTCAACCTAAAAATATGCCGACAGGAACTTGTCGGCTTATAAAATTGGTTCGCATACCAAATGGATGTCACAAATCTTCTGGTTTATTTAATCGAGCCCCATCATCAAGCAGTGTGTCTATTCTTCGGGATAGATACACAACTAGATGCAAGTGCTCGTTTATATAAACTATTCGGGATGTGAGATCGGTTTAATTTCATATCTTAAAATTTTCAAACTTAAAATTATTTTCAAAATAAAATGCTACTTTCTAAATTATATAAATTTAAATTAAAATTAAAATCTAAAAATTCACCGATAATTTCTGTAGCCGACCCCCTTTTCAAAACACGACCTAAAAATATGCCGCCACCAACCCATTGACCATATAGGTTAACTTTTGACAAAAAGTCAACTTTGGTCTAAATGATCAATTTTTAACCCAATGACAAACCCATTGACCCAATAGGTCAACTTATGACCAAAAAGTCAACTTCGGTCTAAATGGTCAATCCTTGATCGAATGACCAACCATTGACCCGATCGGCCAACTTTTCACCAAAAATTCAAATTCAGTCAAAATAGTCAATTTTTTACCTAATGACCACCTCATTGACAAAATAGGTCAACTTTAGTTAAAATGTTTAATTTCTGACCCAAAGACCAACACATTGACCCAATAGGTCAACTTTTGACCAAAAAATCAATTTTGTCCAAAATGACCAGTCTTTGACCCAATAGATAAATTTTTGACAAAAAAATCAATTTTGGCAAAAATAGTCAATTTTTAATCTAATGGCCTATTATTGACCAAATAAGACAATCTATGACCCAAAAGTCTATTTTGGTCAAAATAGTGAAACCTTGACCCAATGAACAACTGATTGACCAAATAGGTCAACTTTTGACCAAAAAGTAAATTTTGGTTAAAAAAGTCAATTTTAAACCTAATGACCAATTATTGACCCAATGAATCAATCTCAGACCAAAAAGCAAACTTTTGTCAAAATGGTCAATCTTTGACCCAATGACGAACTCATTGACCCAATAAGTCAATTTTTGACCAAAAAGTCAACTTTGGTCAAAATGCTCAATCCTTGACCTAATGATCACCCCATTGACCCAATTCCAAAAAGTCAAGTTTGGTCTAAATGATCAATTTCTGACCCAATGACCAACCCATTGACCTAATAGGTCAACTTTTGGCCAAAAAGTTAACTTTGGTCTATATGGTCAATCCTTGAACCAATGACCAACTCACTGACCCAATCGGCCAACTTTTCCCCAAAAAATTTAATTTTGGTCAAAATAGTCAATTTTTAACCTAATGACCACCTCATTGATCAAATAGGTCAACTTTTGTTAAAATGGTCAATTTTTAACCCAATAGGTCAAAAGTCTACTTTGGTCAAAATGATCAATCCTTGACCCAATAACCAGCACCTATCAATCTAATAGTAAACTTCGACCAATAAGTCAATTTTGGTCAAAATAGTCAATTTTTGATCTAATGACCTATTATTGACCCAATAAGTCAATCTCTTACCAAAAAGTCAACTTTGGTCAAAATGGTCAATCCTTGACCCAATGACCAACCCATTGACCCAATAGGTCAACTTTTGACTAAAAAGTCAACGTTGGACAAAATGATCTTGAGCTAATGACAAACCTATTGACCAATAGGTCAATTTTTCACCAAAAAGACAATTTTGATCAAATTAGTCAATTTTTGACTGAATGGCCAACCCATTGACCCAATCCTTGACCCAATGACCACCTCATTAATCCAATGGGTCAACTTTTCACAAAAAAATCAACTTTAGCCAAAATTCTCAATTATTGACCCAATGACAAACCCATTGACCCAATTGGTTAACTTTTGACCAAAAAGTCAACTTTGGTCAAAATGATCAATTCTTGACTCAATGAAAACCTCATTAACCCAATAGGATAACTATTGGCCAAAATTTCAATTTTGGCCAAAATTTCAATTTTGGCCAAAATTTGAATTTTGGCCAAAATTTGAATTTTTGACCTAATGACAAATTATTGACCCAATAAGTCAAACTCTGACCAAAAAGTTAGCATCATTCATATTGGTCAATCATTGACCCATTGACCAACCCAATAAACCATTAATTTAACTTTTAACCAAAAAGTCAACTTTAGTCAAAAAGGTAAATCCTTGACCCATTAACCAACCCACTGGCCCAATATATCAACTTTTGACCAAAATCTTAATTTTTGTCAAAATAGTCAATTTTTGACCCAACTACCAACCCATTGACCCAATATGTCAACTTTTAAACAAAAACTGTTAACTTTTGTCAAAATGCTCAACCTTGACCCAATGACTATCCCATTGACCCAATATGTCAACTTTTGACCAAAAAGCCAATTTTGGTCAGTTTAGTTAATTTTTGGTCTAATGACCACCCCATTAACCCAATAGGTCAACTTTTGACAAAAAAAATCAACTTTGTTCAAAATGGTTAATTTCTAACGTAATGACCAAACCATTGACAAATAGGTCAACTTTTGAACAAAAATTCAACTTTGGTCAAAATGATTAATCCTTGACCGATTGACTCAATTGACCAAAAATTCAATTTTTGTCAAAATAGTCAATTTTTGACCTAATGACCACCCCATTAACCCAATAGGCCAACTTTTGGCCAAAAAGTCAACATTGATCAAAATGGTCAATCATTGACCAAATGAACAATCCATTGACCTAATAGGTTAACTTTTAACTAAAAGGACAATTTTGGTCAAATAGTCAATTTTTAACCTAAAGACCAATTATTGAACTTAAGTAAATCTCTTACAAAAAAGTGAAATTTGGTTAAAATGGTCAATCCTTGACCCAATGACCAACCCATTGACCTAATAGGAGAACTTTTGACAAAAATGACAAATTTTATCAATTTTTGACCTAATAGCCACCCTATCGAATCTAACAGTCAACTTTTGGCCAAAAAGTCAACTTTAGTTAAAATCATCAATTTATGACCCAATGACCACCCCCATTGACCCAATGTGTTAACTTTTGACCAAAAATTCAATTCTGGTAAAAAAGTCAATTTTTGACATAATGACTAATTTTTCATCCAATAAATCATTCTGTGACCAAAAAGTCAACTTTAGTCAAAATGGTCAATCGTTGACCCAGTGAACAACCCATTGACCCAATATCCAACTTTTGACCGAAAAGACAACTTCAGTCAAAATGGTGAATCCTTGACCTAATGACCACCCCATTTGCTCAATAGGTTAACTTTTGACCAAAATGTGATGATTGGTTAAAATGGTCAATTTCTGACCTAATGACCAACCCGATGACCCAATGGTCATCTTTTGACCAAAAAGTCAACTTCAGATAAAATGGTAAATCCTTGACACATTGACTAACCCACTGACCCAATAGATTAACATTTGACCAAAAAGTCAATTTTTGTCAATATAGTAAATTTTTAACCTAATGACCAACTATTGACCAAATTAGTCAATCTATAACCAAAAGGTCAACTTTAGTCAAAAAGGTCAATCCTTGACCCAATGACCAACCCATTGACCCAATAGGTCAACCATCGACCAAAAAGACAACTTGGTCAAAATAGTCAATCCTTGACCCAATGACCAACCCATTGACCCAATAGGTCGACTTTTGAACAAAAAGTTAATTTTGGCCAATTGAGGTAAGTTTTAATCTAATGACCACCCCATTGACCCAATAGGTCAACTTTTATAAAAAAAGTCAATTTTGGTCAAAATGGTAAATTAACCAACCCATTGACCCATAGGTCAGCTTTTGACCAAAAAGTCAACTTTGGTCAAAATTGGTCTATCCTTGACCTAATGACTAACAAATTGACACAATAGGTCAACTTTTGAACAATTGTCAATTTTGATCAAAATAGTTATATTTTGACCTAATGACCAATCATTTACCAAACAGGTCAACTTTTGACTAAAAAGTCAATTTTGGACAAAATAGTCAATATTTGATCCAATGGCCACCCTATTGACCCAATTGGTCAACTTTTGACCAAAAATTCAATTTTGGTCAAAATAATCAATTATTGACCTGATGACCAATTTTTGACCCAATAAGTCAATCTCTGACCAAAAAGTAAACTTTGGTCAAAATGGTCAATCTTGAACAAATGACCAACCCATTGACCCAATAGGTCAACTTTTGACCAAAAAGTTAACTTCGGTCAAAATTGTCAATCCTTGACTCATTGAACACCCCATTAACCCAACAGTTAACTTTCGACCAAAAAGTCAACTTTGGTCAAAATTGTCAATTACTAAACCAATGACCAACCCTTTAACCCAATAGGTCAACTTTTGACCAAAAAGTCAACTTTGGTCAGAATGGTCAATTCTTGACCCAATGACTAACTCACTGACCCAATAGGACAACTTTTGGCCAAAAGATCAATTTTTTTTCAAAACAACCAATTTTTAACCTAATGACCAATTATTGACCCAAAAATCAATATAAAAAAAGAGTACATTAGTCATTATTATCAATCATTGACCCAATGACCAACCAATTAACCCAATAGGTCTACTTTTGACCAAAAAGTTAACTTTGGTCAAAATGGTAAATCCTTTACCCATTGACCAACTCACTGACCCAATACATCAACTTTTGACCAAAAAGATAATTTTTGTCAAAATAGTCAATTTTTGTCAAAATAGTCAATTTTTGACCTAATGACCAATTATTGACCCAATTGTCAATCTCTGATGAAAAAGTCAAGTTCAGTCAAAATGGTCAATTTCTGACCCAACGACCTCCCCTTTGACCCAATGGGTCAACTTTTGACAAAAAAATTCAATTTTTGTCAAAATAGTCAATTTTTGACCCTATAAGTTAATCTTTGACCAAAAAGTAAACTTTGGTGAAAATGGTCAATCCCTGACCCAATGACCAACCCATTGACCCAATAGGTGAACTTTTTACCAAAAGTGAACTTTGGTCAAAATGGTCAATCCTTGACCTAATGACCACCCATTTACCCAATAGTTCAACTTTTGACCAAAAAGTCAGATTTGGTTAAAATGGTCAATTTCTGACCCAATGTTTAACCCTTGACCAACCCATTGACCCAATAGGTCAACTTTTAACCAAAAAGTCAACTTCACTCCAAATGCTCAATTTCTGACCCAATGACTAACCCTTTGACCCAATAGGTCAACTTTTGACCAAAAAGTCAACTTTGGTCAAAATGGTAAATCCTTGACCGAATAATCACCCCATTAACCCAATAGGTCAACTTTTGACCAAAAAGTCAAGTTTGGTCTAAATGATCAATTTCTTACCTAATGACCAACTCATTGACCAAATAGGTCAACTTTTGACCAAAAAGTCAACTTCAGTCTATGTGGGAAACCTTGTCGCAATGACCAACTCATTGACCCAATCGGCCAACTTTTCACCAAAAAGTCAATTTTGTCAAAATAGTCAATTTTTGACCTAATGACCACCTCATTCACCAAATTGGTCAACTTTGGTTAAAATGGTCAATTTGTGACCCAACGACTAACCCATTGACCCAATAAGGCAACCTTTTACCAAAAGTCAACTTTGGTCAAAATGATCAATCCTTGACCCAATAACCAAACCATTGACCAAACGGGTAAACATTTGACTAAAAAGTCAATTTTTGTCAAAATAGTCAATTTTTTATCTAAAGACATATTATTAACTCAATAAGTCATTCTTTGACCAAAAGTCAACTTCAGTCAAAATGGTCAATCCTTGACCCAATGACCAACCCATTGACCCAATAGATTAACTTTTGACTAAAAATTCAACTTTGATCAAAATGGTAAATCTGAAGCCATCGACAAACCTATCGAATCGATAGGTCAACTTTTAACCAAAAAGTCAATTTTGATTAAAATAGATAATTTTCGACCTAATGGCCACCCCATCGATCCAATAAGTCAACTTTTCGACCAAATAGTCAACTTCGGTCAAAATGGCGAGTTTCCGACCCAATGACCTCCCCATCGATGTAATGAGTCAACTTTCGACCAAAAATTCAATTTTGGTCACAATACTAATTTTCGGCCTAATGACCAATTATTTACCGAAAAAGTTAATCTCCGACAAAAGGCGAACTTTGGTCAAAATGGTCATTTTTCGACTCTAATGACCACCCGAATAACCCAATGAGTCAACTCTTCACCGAATATTCAATTTTGGTCAAAGTTGTCAATTTTCGACTTAATGACCAATTTTGACCCAATAGTCAACTTTTCACAAAAACGTCAACTTTGGTCACGATCAAAAATTCTTGACCCAATGACCAACCCACTGACCCAATAGATAATCTTTTGACCAAAAAGTCAATTTTTGTCAAAATAGTCATCAATTTTTGGCCTAATGATCAATTATTGACCCAATTAGTTAATCTTTAACCAAAAAGTCAATTTTGGTTAAAATGGTCAATCATTAACCCAATGACCAACCCTTTGACCCAATAATTTAACTTTTGACTAAAAAGTCAACTTCTGTATAAATGGTCAATTTCTGACCCAATGACTAACCCGCTAACTCAATAGTTCAGGTTTTGACCAAAAAGTCAACTTTGGTCAAAATGGTCAATCCTTGACCCAATGAATGACCCATTAAACCAATAAAGCCAACTTTTGAACAAAATCTCAATTTTGGTCAAAATATTCAATTTTCGACCCAATGACCATTTATTGACCCAGTAAGTCAATCTCGTGACCAAGAAGTCAACTTTGGTCAAAATAATAATCATCGACCAACCGACCAACCTATCGCCCAATACGTCGCCTTTTAAACAAAAGTCAACTTTGGTCAAAATGGTCACTTCGAATTAATGACCAACCCATCGACCCAATATGTCAACTTTCGACAAAAAAGTCAATTTTGGTCAAAATTGTCAATTTTTGACCTAATGGTCACCCCATTGACCCATTAGGTCAAATTTTGACCAAAAAGTCAACTTTGGTCAAAATGATCAATTTCTGACCCAATGATCACCCCACTGACCCAATAGGTTAACATTTGACCAAAAATTAAATTTTGGTCAAAAGGGTCAATTTCTGACTTAATGACCAATTATTGACCCAATAAGTTAATTAGTGACCAAAAAGTCAATTTTTGTTCAAAATGGTCAATTCTTGACCCAATGACCAACCCATTGACACAATAGGTCATCTTTTAACCAAAAAGTCAACTTTTGTCAAAATAGTTAATTTTTGACCTAATGACCACCCCATTGACCCAATAGGTCAACTTTTGACCAAAAAGTCAACTTTGGTCAAAATAGTTAATTTTTGACCTGATGACCACCCGATTGAAACAATACGTCAAATTTTGACCAAAAAGTCAAGTTTGGTCAAAATGATCAATTACTAACCCAATGACCAACACATTGAGCATTTAGGTTAACTTTTGACCAAAAAGTCAACTTTGGTCAAAATGGTCAATTCTTGACCAAATGATCAACTCATTCACCTAATAGAATGACTTTTACCCAAAAGGTCAATTTTGGTCAAAATCATCAATTTTTTACCTAATGACCAATTATTGACCCATTAAGTCAATCTCTGACCAAAAGTCAACATTGGTCATAATGGTAAATCCTTGACCCAATGACCAACCCATTGACCCAATAGGTCAACTTTTGACCAAAAAGTCAACTTTAGTCAAACTGGTCAATCATTGACCCAATGACTCGATAGGTCAAATTTTGGGCAAAAAGTCAATTTTAGTCAAAAGAGCCAATTTTTGACCTAATGACCACCCCATTAACCCAATAGGTCAACTTTTGACCAAAAAGTCAACTTTGGTTAAAATGGTTAATCATTGGCCCAATGACCAACCCATTGACCTAATAGGTCAACTTTTGACAAAAAAGTCAATTTTGGTCAAAACAGTCAATTTTGGTCAAAACAGTCAATTTTTTACCTAAATACCAATTTTTGGCCCAATAAATCAATATCATAACAAAAAGTCAACTTTGGTCAAAACGGTCAATCCTTGACCTAATGACCAACCCATTGACCCAATAGGACAACTTTTGACCAATAAGTCAAATTTGGTAAAAATGGTCAATCCTTAACCAAATGACCAACCCATTGATACTGTTGACCTCATTTTTGATGAGGTCTTCTCTTCTTCTCTTTAGTACTTAGGATCTAGCCTTAGGCTTTTCCTTTGACTGTCCTAGAGGATTAGAATTGGGACCCACCACTTAGAAATTCAAACCACTTCTTAACTCCCCGCAAACCCCACAAACTTGATTGTAGACCCCTAATCACCTAGAGGGTCGAAATCAAATGTGGAAGTTTAAAGGACGAGTTCCTATAAGACTCTTTCGCCTCAGACTACCCCGGGCGGCCCGGTCTCAGTGAAGGGGCCGACTTACACACACACTACACCTATACACTACATTTTCACACACGCCTCCTAAAACCACACCCATACCCAACTTGACCTCCCGACTCATGCAGGTGATTCACATGGATGGTCTTTAACCCCTAAGCCCTCGCTAAGAGGGTTAGGAACAACATAGTGAATGCCTCAAATGAGTCCTCTCATGGCTCATATAGGCTTAACATGGCTTCATGGCTCAACCAAAATGATTTCATTCCACTTACATTTAGCCAATCTTCAATTTTCCAAATTTTTAATTTTTGACCCCGGGGATCCCACACCCGCCTAGCCCACCCAAAACCCTTGAAATTACCCAAAATTTTCAAAATTCTCCAAAATCACCCAAATTCCTCAAAACCAATCCCAAACATTCCCACATCACTCAAATTGATCATTCATAGCAAAAAATACTAAAAATTCCAAAAATACCTCCCAATACCCTCCAAATACCCAAAATGCCCCTCTTAGCCAAAAAATCCAAAAATTCGTAAAATTCCCAGAAAATTCCAAAAAATCCCAAATATTCCCAATTTCTTTTTGTTCAACTACACCATGGGCCAATTTGGCAATTTACCCCACTTTTATCAAAATCCCCAATTTGACCCATTATAACCCAAAGTGAACCCAATGTCAAACCAAACCAATTTAACTCCAATTAACCCCAAATCTTTTCTAAACCTTCCCTAACATCCCCACAAACAAAACACTAACATGATTTGCCCAAAATTTGGATCCAAACCCCACTCAAATTCAACCTAAAACCAAAAGGCCCAATTTTGACCTAAATCCAATCCTAACCCAAATGAGCCCAAATCTCAAAGTCAAAATCCAACCAAAGTTGGAACCTCTTTCAAACACTCCCATAAACATTTCCCAACATCAATTTCACATCAATTTCAACCTTAGCCCAACATTGGCCCAAATTAGCCCAATTTGACCTACATAGGCCCATTTATCAATTCAACCCAATTCAAGCCCAAACCACCTCAAATTTATTCCTAATCACTCATGAAACATCCCTAAACCAAACCCAACAATTATTTGGCCCAAGCCTTTACCAAATTTTCATCCTAAAGTCCATTTTAAAATCCAAAATCCCACTTCCCTAAACCATTTTAAAAGCCTATCCAAAGTAAAATCCAAAAAGCCCAAACCCATTCCAAAGCCCACATTGACAACTCCTTCTCATCATCCCTTTAATTGGAATCAATTCCTAAGTCCCAAATCAATCATCAAATCAACCTAAATCAAGCACCATCTAAATTTTCACTAAATTGCCAAAATTTCCAAATTCCTTTTTCATATAAATGAATCCACTTTTCCTAAGCCAAGGATGAGCCAAATGGAGCCACATGCAAGCCATGGACAAGCCACATGAAGCCATGGGGGGTTTGACTTGTCACCAAGCCTTTAATGCTAAGAGAGAGGATCTCTTTCTTAAACCTTTTTAAACCTTTTTACCTTAAACATGATACACTCTAAACCATACTTTGCCACCTAATCCTTGATGTGGACTTCACTACCTTTAATAGGTTGACTCACATGATCCTCCCAGCCTCAAAACCGTAACTTGGAAGGGTGCACCAAGCCCAAAATGGTGGGTTGACCCATTTGAACCCAAAGTGACCTTATCTCCATTCCATTTTAATCCAAGCCCTTTACACATGTCCATGGCCAATTGATTGCACTAAAACCCCAGCCCTGACCCACCTGAACAAGATGGTGACCATTGCCTGCCGGCCAGCTGCCTGGGTCGCCGGAAAACGCCATGGCCGAGACATGGGGAGGAGCCAAACTTTGGAATTCCACCTTGCCGAGTTGCCCCATGCCCAATGGCCACCATGGCTGTTCTTCCCTCGACCTAAGCACCGATCCCAAGCTCTAACTTCCCTCAGAGGCCCTCCAGCCCTCTCCTATTTAAACCCCACCTCTCTCGGCCATGAGGAGGCGCCGAATCAACCTTAAGGAAACTCTGCCAAAATCACTCCGTACTCTCCCCACACCTGCAGAGCACTTGATCACCACCGTCCTCCCGCCCTAATCCCCACTAATCGAGCTCAATTTTGAGCTCAATTCTCAGCTGCAACAGACATTCCCAAATCCTTCACCAAAGTCAAATTAAACTCACGTACACCCCGCACAAGGTCAAGAGGAGAAGTTCCCAGATGAAAACCCCCTCTCCGTACCACCCATCCGTTCCGTACCCAAAGGTTGAAATCGGGCTTCGGTCAAAGTCATACCCGGACAATTCACCAGTGCCAGGGACTTCATCCGGAGCTTCGCTCGGACCCAATCGAAGGCGACACAACCATCGCATCAAAGCCACACTTCTCTGAGCAAAGGTATGGTCTCATTCTTCTTCCCGAGCTTCTGAACTTTCTCTATTTTTATTGAGTCAATTTCATGACACATAAACCGTATGGATGTGTTCGTCTTCTCGAGACAATCCATAGAGCATAAAAACGTTTAATTTGGTCAACTATCGAGTGAGATCTTAAGCCTAGAAGATGGACGGTTCTCGGGCTAGCAGGTTTGGGGACGATGAACGGATGCCGTTCATTCAATACACGCGCGGATGGACGGCTCGCATCGGTCGAATCGCGGATGGTACGCGAAGGCGGGACCCGGCCGCCGACCCGCGTGGCGGCGGCCGAACGCGGAGCGTGCCGCGTGGTCGTTCGGAGATGCCGAGGATGACAGGCGCCGCACGCGGGATAAGTAGGAAAATAGGCATTTTCTTATTTATTTAATTCCCTAAACTTCAAAAATACATAACTTTGTGTAGAAAAATCGAAAAATAAAATAAAAATACCCTCTCGCTCGAAGGAATCGCAGGAGAATAATGTGGAAAAGAAATCATTTAATTTCATCAAGTACTTTATTTTTAATGATTTATTTACCCTCTCGCATTGTTTTAATTCTCCATGCATATAGGAAATTCACCATGGCATGAGACCATAGGGCTTTTGAAGCCTCTGAATTTGGGAACATTCCCTGAATTTTCCAAAGTCAGAGGCCATCCCAATGAAGAGTTATTGATTTTTCAATTCTAGGTCACTATTCTGAGTATTTTAATTCCAATAATTAACATGTTCTGAAATAAATCCTAGGAAAATTTGGTGATGTTTCTTGTGACCAGAGAACTCTAGGAAAAATAGGTTTTGAATTAATCCACTCGAATAACCCTAATCGGCTTAAACACCCAAAATGGAGCCTTAATTAATTAGAGCTAATCATACATCAAATTGACTTGAAATCAATTCTCCACAGACCTTTAGGATTAGAGGAACCCACCATAAAAGCTCAAGTCAATTGACTCGGTTAGCCCTATCAAATGGGTTGATTAAGTCATTTAGCCAACTTAAACTTTAAAAATTCATAAATTTCAAAATACTTTTCAAAAATTCACCAAATTGGTTTTGGAGCCTCTCTGATATCAGGGGAATTTAAGAAAATTAAAATTACAATTTTCTAAAAAAGTTGATTTTTTGTATTATTTTAATATTTTTAATAATTAAAAATTAATAAAAATCACAAAAGTAATAAAATTCACCAAAATGTCACATTTTGAATTTTAATCACTTAGGAACAAACCCCATATTTTTCTTAGGTCTCTATGATGAGATATTAAATTTTAAAGGCCTAAGGTAATTTTAAAATTTAAAAATGTATTTTCTAGCATTTCCACTAAAATAATTCTAATAAATCAAGGAAAAATCAGAAAATTATAAAAAGTGGTCCTCTGGTTTCCTTGATATCAGAGAGATTTTTGAAAAATATAAAATTTATTTTTCAATCTTTATTTTATTTTTAAATTAATTAATACTCAAAAACTCAAAAATAATTATAATAAATTCAAAAAATCACCAAAATTGGTCCAAGTGGTCCTCTGGTCATTAGGAATGTCCCATAATTTTCTTAAGGACAGAAACTTTCCCTTGGTCATGTTGTTGAATTTTCCTTGAAAATCCTTATTTTCCACAAAAAATAATTATATAAATAAATTAAATACAGAAAAATCACATTTTCTCCCCTAATGTCTTGATTGACATATGAGTGAAGCCACATAAAAATTTCAATTTCATTTAAACTCAATTTAGTGAGTTATGAAATTAGTATGTTTAAAGGGCAAAATAGTAATTAAAATTTTAACCTATAATTAAAAATTTTAGGTTTAATTAAAAGGGTGGATAAAATGTTTGATACTAAATTAATTTTGAATGTTTGAAACTTAGGTAATTAAAGGGTAGAAACCTACCAAATAATTTGAAAATAATTAAAATAAACCTTAATTAAATAATTAATTAAATTTGGAAGAATAATGAAAAATTGGAATTATTAAAATATGGATATTATTAGGAAAAAATTTATTCTTTAATCTAAGAATCCCTAAATTAATCACCTCAATAATATTCAATTCCTAATTAAAATGATAATCCAAATTCAAAACTTGAAATGCTTAATCATTAAATTAAATTAAAATTAAAACATTTAAATTAAATCCTTTTAAAATTCAATTAAATTAATACTTTAACAATTAAAATTAAATCATCTTTAAAACATAAAAAATAAAATATTAAATTAAAATTAAAAATAAAATTAAATTAAAATTTAAATTAAATTAAATTAAATTAAATTAAAATTTAAATTAAATTAAATTAACTTAAATTAAATAAAATTATATTAAATTAAAACATATTAAATTAAATCAAATTAAATTAAATTAAATTAAATTAAATTAAATTAAATTAAGTTAAATTAAATCACATTAAATTAAATTAAATTAAATTAAATTAAATTAAAATAAAAAATAAAATCAAGTTAAAATTAAAATTAGATTAAATTAAATAAATTAAATTAAAACTAAACCAAATTAAACTAAAATTAAGTTAAATTAAATTGAATTAAAAATAACATCACCTAAGACATAAAGAATTCAAAAATAAATCTAAAACAACTTCGAACATTATTCCAAACTTAAATCCATTAACTGAAATTAAATTAAATCATTAACCATTTGAACATCAATTTGCCCTCGAAAGCTTTTGTTGTCATAACTCCCAAACGGAACGTTAAGTGAAGTGTTACTTCACTCATAGGATATTCAAATGTCCTAGTTCACTGAGTAAGATAATAACAAAACCTGAACTCCCGAACGATTAATTCATTTGTATAATTAAATTCTCTTGGACTTAAAATAATCCTAGAAATATTGAAAAGATGTTTAAGATTCGTCTTAAGCACTTCCTCGATATGATAGGATATTTATAAGAACAATCGAACTTAATTGTTCTTCGATGAAGAAAATCGTCCTCAAACCAAAACACAAGAACCTGAGACGTCATAGGAGGTGACTAGCTATAGGATTAGGAACTTGGTAGAAAACTATAACCCTTCCCTTAGCTTTACCTAGGAACTTGCTTTAAATGCTTAAATATTCTAATTGTGTTTTAAGTGCAGCTTGGGATGACGGGAAGACCCTCCGAGTACGCTTTTATTTTATTGCAATTTACCTTATTGCAATTTATTTAATCGCATCGCACTTACCTTTTTTGCATGATAAACAACTGTTGCATGAAAACCAAAACCTTTAGGGTAGTCCCTAAAACTGAAACCAAAATTAAATTAAAAGTCATTACAAGATAAAATTCAACGCCACAACACTTCAAAATATAAAACAACTCAAAATTTAATCACAAACAGAACAACAAAACTACAACTACAACTAAATTAAAACGTCTTGTTGGATGATCGGGAATACCTCGGATGATGTAACCTACGTGTTGCTAACGGGATTTCCCACGGTCTAAATGAAAGTTTGGAACTCATTCAGTTGAGTTTAGCAAATTCATCTGGACTAAGTGAATCTAATAAAAATAATGATGCCGGAAGGATGGAACCGTGGGATCTTAACCGGTGTTGTTATAATCAACTTTAAGATTTGTTTTAATTAAAACATAAAAACACTTGGAAACGAAGACTTTCTCTAAACCAAAACACTTTTCTCATCTCCTGATTTATGACTTCTAAAACTAAACCTCTGCAACAACAAGGAGCTCGGAGCATGGTGGGCAGCACGGCCATCGTCATCAAGAAACCTCGGCCTACTTCAAAGAAAACTTTCTTAGAATTAAATAACCAAGCCATAGGACTTCGAGGAAGTTCGCCTAGTGCAACATAAATCCTCAACTCTTCGTTAGGCATTTGCATGATCATATCATGTAAATTAAGCCCTAACCGGTCTTAAGGACTCCGAGGTAGTCGTTTGGTACGACATAAACCCTCACATCTTCAAGGCTATTTGTATGATTTTATCATACAAATATAAGTCATAATTAATTAAAATTGGCAAGATCAAAACATTAAATAAACATTAGGACTTTCCTAAATCCAAGCCAAACAAATAGGATAGTCGGGAAATTACCGAAGTTCGCTTCGAATCTGTGATTTCTCCTAACTTTCTTCCTTTGAATTCCCAAAATAAAATGTTCCAAATTTGATCCATTCCCTATTTAAATTTCAAAACTCAATCCCTTGAAAACTTAAACTTTGAAATTCTCGAGAGCGAACTACCGATTATTATCGAGAGTTTTCTTAGGTGATTCTCGTCACTTAAGATGTAATTAACTATGTGGGCTTGCCCTTATGTAGAATTTTAAGAACCTGAGTAATATAAACCATGTTTAATGTTTTCATATTAAGCTAGGGAACTTCGTCGGCTTATAAAATTGGTTCGCGTAATAAACAGATGTCACAAATCTTCTAGTTTATTTAAACGAGTCCCATCATCAAGCAAAGTGTGTCTATTATCCGGGATAGATATACTGTTTGAGGTGCGGTGCTCGTTTATGTAAACTATTCGGGATGTCGATCGCTTGATTTCATATCTTAAAATCTTCAAATTTAAAAATTATTTTCAAAATCAAATACTACTTTTCAAATTATTTATTTAAATTAAATTAAGAATTCGACGACAATTTCTGTAGGCGACCTCTTTTCAAAACAAAACACTCAACCTAAAAATATGCCGACAGATACAATTGGTAAACTTTTGACCAAAATGTCAACTTTGGTCAGAATAGTCAATTTTTGACCAATTGGCCACCTCATTAACCCAATTAATCAACTTTTGACCAAAAAGTCAATTTTGGTCTAAATGGTCAATTTTTGACCCAATGACCACCCTAATGACCCACCCAATGGGTCAAACTTTGACCAAAATAGTCAATTTTTTACCTAAAGACCAATTTTGACCCAATAAATAAATTTTTGACCAAAAAGTAAACTTTGATCAAAATGGTCATTACATGACCCAATGATCAACCCATTGGCCCAATAGGTCAACTTTCGACCAGAAAGTCAACTTTGGTTAAAATGGTCAATCCTTGACCTAATGACCACCCCACTCACCCTATAGGTTAACTTTTGACCAAAAAGTTAAGTTTGGTCAAAATGGTCAATTTCTGACCCAATAACCAACCGATTGACCCAATAAGTCAACATTTGACCGAAAAGTTAACTTCGATTTAAATGGTTAATTTCTGACCCAAAGGCCAACCCTTTGACCTAATAGGTCAACTTTTGACCAAAAAGTCAATTTCAGCCTAAATAGTTAATCCTTGACCAAATGACAAACCAATTGACCCAATCAGCCAACTTTTCTCCAAAAAGTCAATTTTGATCAAAATAGTCAATTTTTGATCAAATGACCACCTCATTGACCAAATAGGTCAACTTTGGTTAAAATGGTCAATTTCTGACCCAGCGACCAACCCATTGACCCAATAGGTTAACTTTTGACCAAAAGGTCAACTTTCTTTAAAATTATCAATCCTTGACCCAATGACCAACCCATTGACCCAATAGGTAAACTTTTGACCAAAAAGTCAATTTTAGTCAAAATAGTCAATTTTTATCTAATGACCTATATTGACCCAGTAAGACATTCTATGACCAAAAAGTCAACTTTGGTCAAAATGGTCAATCTTTGACCCAATGACTAATACATTGACCCAATAAGTCAACTTTGACAAAAAAGTAAATTTTGGTCAATATAGTGAATTTTTGACCTAATGGCCAATTATTAATCCACTAAGTCAATATTTGACCTAAAAGTCAACTTTTGTCAAACTGGTCGATCCTTGTCCCAATGACCAACCTATTGATCTAATAGGTCAACTTTTGACCAAAAAGTCAACATTTCTCAAAATGGTCAATCTTTGACCCAACGACAAGTCTATTGACCCAATAGGTCAACTTTTGCTAAAAAGTCAATTTTGGTCGAAATAGTCAATTTTTGACCTTATGGCAACCCCAGTAACCCAATAAGTCAACTTTTGACAAAAAAGTCAACTTTGCTCAAAACGGTCAAGTTCTGATCCAATGACCACCTCATTGACCCAATGGGTCAACTTTTGAGCAAAAATTCAATTTTAGTCAAAATAGTTAATTTTTGACCTAATGACCAATTATTGACCCAATAAGTCAATCTCAGACAAAAAAGTCATCTTTGGCAAAATGGTAAATCCTTTACCCAATGACCAATCCTTTGACCCAACATGTTAACTTTTCACTAAAAAAGTTAACTTTGGTCAAAACAGTTAATCTTTAACCTAATGACCAACCCATTGACCCAATTGACACTATTGACCAAAAAGTCTATTTTGGTTAAAATGGTCAATTTGTGACCCAACAACAAACACATTGACCCAATAGGTTAACTTTTTACCAAAAAGTCAACTTAGGTAAAAATGATCAATCTTTGACCCAACAGGTCAACCTTTGACCAAAAAGTCAATTTTGGTCAAAATAGTCAAATTTTTGACCAAATGACCAGCCCATTAACCCAAAAGGTCAACTTTTGACCAAAATTCAACTTTGGTCAAAATGGTTAATCATTAACCCAATGACCAACCCATTAACATGGGTGAACATTTATCTAAAAATTCAATTTTGGTCAAAATAGTCCATTTTTGACCCAATAAGACAATCACTGACCAAAAAGACAACATTTGTCAAAATGGTCTGTTACTAACCCAATTTCCAACCCATTAACCCAATAGGTCAACGTTCGACCGAAAAGTCAACTTAAGTTAAATTTGTCAATTCTTTACCCAATGACCAAATCATTGACTCAATAGGATAACTTTTGACCGAAATCTCATTTTTTGTCAAAATAGTCAATTTTTGATGTAATGACAAATTATTGACGCAATAAGTCAATGCTTGTAAAAAAAGTCAACATTTATCATAATAGTCAATCCTTGACCGATTAACCAACCCATTAACCCAACAGGTCAACTTTTGACCAAAAAGTTAACTTTGGTCAAAATGGTAAATTCTTGACCCAATGACCAACCCATTGACCCAATAGGTCAACTTTTGACCAAAAAGTTAACTTTGGTCAAAATGGCCAATCCTTGACCCAATGACCAACCCATTGACCAAATAGGTCAACTTTTGACCAAAAAGTCAATTTTGGTCAAAATAGTCAATTCTTTGACCTAATGGCCACCCATTAATCAAATAGGTCAACTTTTGATTGAAAAGTCAACATTGGTCAATATGGTCAATTTTTGACCCAATGACCACCCCATTGGCCCAATGGGTCAAAATTTCACCAAAAATTCATTTTTGGTAAAAATAGTCAACTTTTAACCTAATGACAAACTATTGACCCAACAAGTCAATCACTAACTAGAAAGTCAACTTTGGTCAAAATGGTCAGTTACTAACCAAATTACCAACTCATTCACCCAATAGGTCAAGTTTTAACCAAAAAGTCAACTTCGGTTAAATTCGTCATTTCTTAACCCAATGACCAACTCAATGACCCAATAGGACAACTTTTGACCAAAATGTCAATTTTTGTCATAATAGTCAATTTTTGACGTAATGACCAATTATTGACCCAATAAGTAAATCTCTGACCAAAAAGTCAACATTGGTCAAAATAGTCAATCCTTGACCCAATAACGAACCCATTGTCCCAATAGGTCAACTTTTGACAAAAACGTTAACTTTGGTCAAAATGGTAAATCCTTGAGCCAATGACCAACCCACTGACCCAATAGATTAACTTTTGACAAAAAGTCAATATTGGTAAAAAATAGTCAATTTTTGACCTAATGACCAATTATTGACCTAATTAGTCAATATAAGACCAAAATGTCAATTTTGGTAAAAATGTTCAATCTTGACCCAATGACCAACCCCTTGACCCAATAGGTCAATTTTTGACCAAAAAGTCAACTTTGGTCAAAATTATTAATCGTTGATCCAATGACTCAGTAGGTCAACTTTTGACCAAAACGTCAATTTTGGTCAAAATAGTTAATTTTTGACCTAATGACAACTCCATTAACCCAAAAGGTCAACATTTGACCAAAAAGTCAACTTTGGTCAAAATGGTGAATCATTGACCCAATGACCAGCCCATTTACCTAAAAGGTAAAATTTTGTCTAAAAAGATAATTTTGGTCAAAAAACTCAATTTTTGATCTAAAGACCAAATATTTGACCCAATAAGTCAATCTCTTACCGAAGAGTCAACTTTGGTCAAAATGGTAAATCCTTGACCCAATGGCCAACCCATTAACCCAATGGGATAACTTTTCACCAAAAAGTCAAATTTGGTCAAAATGGTCAATCCTTGACCCAATGATCAACCCACCGACCCAATAGGTCAACTTTTGACCAAAAAGTCAATTTTGGTCAAAATAGTCAATCTTTGACCCAATAAGTCAGTTCACCTATTGAGACAAAGGGGTGGCCATTAGGTAGTCAGAGGGGTGGCCATTAGGTCAAAAATTGACTATTTTAACCAAAGTTAATTTAACCAAAATAGTCAATTGACTAAAAATTAATCTTTGGTCAAAAAGGTTAATGCTTGACCCAATGACCAACCCATTGACCCAATATTTCAACTTTTGACCAAAAAGTCAACTTTGGTAAAAATGGTCAATTTCTTCCCAAATGACCACCTCATTGACCCAATGATCCTCATTTGAGCAAAAAGTCAATTTTTGTCAAAATTGTCAATTTTTGTTTAAATAGTTAATTTTTGTCAAAATAGTCAATTTTAGACATAATGACCAATGATTGACCCAATAAGTCAATCTCTGACCAAAAATTTAACTTTGGTAAAAATGGTCAATCTTTTACCCAATGACCAACCCATTGACCAAATAGGGCAACTTTTGACCAAAAAGTCAACTTTGTTCAAAATAGTTAATGCTCGGGCTCAATGACCACCCCATCGAACCAATAGGTCAACGTTCGACCCAAAGTTAACTTTCGATCAAGATGGTCAATTACCGACCCATCGACCAATAACCCAATAGTCAACTTTCGACCCAAAAAGTCAACTTCCGTTAAAATGGTTAATCTTTGACCCAATGACCAACCTATCGACCCAATATGTCAAGTTTTGACCAAAAAGTTAATTTCGGTCAAAATAGTCAATTTTTGATATAATGGCCACCCCATTGACCCAATAGATCATATTTTTACCAAAAAGTCAACATTGGTCAAAATGGTTAATTTCTAACGCAATGACCACCCAATTGGCCTAATGGGTCAACATTTTTCCAAAAATTCAATGTAGTCAAAATAGTCAATTTTTGACCTAATGACAAATTACTGACCCAATAAGTTAATCACGAACCATGAGTTAACTTTTGTCAAAATGGTCAGTTACTAACCAAATTACCAACCCATTGACTATATAGGTTAACTTTTAACCAACAAGTCAATTTTCGTTAAATTTGTCAACTCTTGACCCAATGACCAATTTATTGACGCAATAGGACAACTTTTGACCAAAATGTCAATTTTTGTCAAAATAGTCAATTTTTGACGTAATGACCAAATATTGACAAAATAAGTCAATCTCTGACCGAAAAGTCAACATTGGTTAAATTAGTCAATCCTTGACCCAATGAGCAACCCATTAACCCAATAGGTCAAATTTTGACCAAAAAGTTAACTTTGGTCAAAGAGGAAAATACTTGACCCAATGACCAACCCACTGACCCAATAGATCAACTTTTGGCAAAAAGTCAATATTGGTAAAACATAGTCAATTTTTGACCTCATGACCAACTATTTACCCAATTAGTCAATATAAGACCAAAAATCAATTTCGTAAAAATGGTCAATCTTGACCTAAGGACCAACCCCTTGACCCAATAGCTCAACTTTTGACAAAAAGTCAAATTTGGTCAAAATGGTCAATCCTTGACCCAATGAGCAACCCATTTACCCAATAGGTCATTGTTTGACCAAAAAGTTAATTTTGGTCAAAATGGTCAATTTCTGACCTAATAACCAACCTTTCGACCAAAAAGGTCTGCTTTTGACCAAAAAGTCAACTTTGGTCAAAATGGTCAATCCTCGTCCCAATGACTAATCCATTGACCCAATACGTTAACTTTTGACCAAAAAGTTAATTTTAGTCAAAACAGTCAATTTTTGACCTAACGACCAATTATTGACCCAATTAGTCAATCTTTGACCAAAAAGTCAAATTTGGTCAAAAAGGTCAATCATTAACCCAAAGACCAACCCATTAACCCTATTGGTCAACTTTTGACAAAAAAATCAACTTTGGTCAAAATGATCAATCCTTGACTCGATGACCAACCCATTAACCCAATAGGTCAAGTTTTGACCAAAAAGTCAATTTTGGTCGAATTAGTTAATTTTTGACCAAATGGCAACCCCATTAACGCAATAAGTCAACTAGAGAACCAAAAAGTCAGCGTTGGTCAAAATGGTCTATTCTTACCCAATGACCACCCCATTGACCCAATGGGTCAACTTTTAACAAAAATTTTAATTTTTGTCAAAATAGTCAATTTTTTACCTAATGACCAATTATTGACCCAATAAGTCAATCTCTGGTCAATGCTTGACCCGATGACCAACCCATTGACCCAATATGTTAACTTTTGACCAAATAGTCAACTTTGGTAAAAATGGTCAATTTCTGACCCTATGACCACCCCATTGATCCGATGGATCTACATTTGACCAAAAAGTCAATTTTGTCGAAATAGTCAATTTTTGTCGAAATAGTCAATTTTTGACATAATGACCACCATCGATCCTGATAAGTCAATCTTCTCGACCGTAAAGTCAACTTTGGTAAAAATGGTGAATCCTTGACCCAATGAACAACTCATTGACCCAATAGGTCAACTTTTGACCAAAAAGTAAACTTTGGTCAAAATAGTTAATTTTTGGCCCAATGACTACCCCATTGACCTAAAAGGTCAACTTTCGACCAAAAAGTCAACTTTGGTCAAAATGGTCAATTACTGGCCCAATGACTAACACATTGGGCCAATAGGTCAATTTTTGACCAAAAAGTCAACTTTGGTCAAAATGGTCAATTCTTGACCTAATGATCATTGCATTAACCTAATAGGATAACTTTTGATTAAAATGTTAATTTTGGTCAAAATAGTTAATTTTTGACCTAATAACCAATTATTTACCCAATAAGTTAATCTTTGACCAAAAAGTCAAAATTGGTTATAATGGTCAATCCTTGACCCAATGACCAACCCATTGACCCAATAGATCAACTTTGACCAAAAAGTCAACTTTGGTCAAAATGGTCAATCTTGACCCAATGACTCAGTAGGTCAACTTTTGACTAAAATGTCAATTTTGGTCAAAATACTCAATTTTTGACCTAATGACAAGTCCATTAACCCAACAGGTCAACAATTGACCAAAAAGTCAACTTTGGTTATAATGGTGAATCATTAACCTAATGACCAGCCCATTTACATGATAGGTAAAATTTTGTCTAAAAAGATAATTTTGGTCAAAAGAGTCAATTTTTGATCTAAAGACCAAATATTTGACCCAATAAGTCAATCTCTTACCGAAAAGTCAACTTTGGTCAAAATGGTAAATCCTTGACCCAATGACCAACCCATTAACCCAATGGGACAACTTTTCACCAAAAAGTTATTTATGGTGAAACTGGTCAATCCTTAACCCAATGTTCAAACCATCGACCCAATAGATCAACTTTGATCAAAAAGTCAATTTTGGTCAAAATAGTCAATCTTTGACCTAATAGCCACCACATGAATCCAACAGGTTAACTAATGACAAAAAAGTCAACTTTGGTCAAAATGGTCATTTTTTGACCTAATGACCACCACATTGACCTAATGGGTCAACTTTTGACCAAAAATTCAATTTTGGCCAAAAAAGTAAATTTTTGACCTAGTGACCAATTATTGACCCAATAAGTCAGTCCCGAACCAAAAAGTTAACTTAGGTCAAAATGGTGAATCATTTACCCAATGACCAACTCATTGACCCAACAGGCCAACTTTTGACCAAAAAGTCAACTTTGGTCGAAATGGCCAATCCTTCACCCAATGACCAACCCTTTAACCCAATAGGTCAACTTTTGACCAGAAAGTTTATTTTCGTCAATATAGTCAATTTTTGACATAATGATCACCTCATTAACCCAATAGGTCAACTCTTGATCAAAAAGTCAACTTTGGTAAAAAAAGGTAAATTTCTGACCCAACGACCAACCCATTAACCCAATAGATCAAATTTTGACCAAAAAGTCAACTTTGGTCAAAATAACCAACCCATTTACTCAATGGGACAACTTTTGACCAAAAGACTAACTTTGGTCAAAATGGTCAATCCTTGACCTAATGACCACCCCATTTACCCAATATGTCTACCATTGACCAAAAAGTCAAGTTTGGTCAAAATGGTCTATTTCAGACCCAATAACCACATCATTGACCGAATGGGACAATTTTTGACTAATAATTCTATTTTTGTCAAATAGTTAGATGACCTAATGACTTTATATTGACCCAATAAGTCAATCTCTTACCAAAAAGTCAACTTTTGTCAAAATGGTCCATCCTTGACCCAATAACCAACCATTTGACCCAAAAGGTCAACATTTGACCACAAAGATATTTTTGGCCAAAATGGTCAATCCTTGACCCAATGACCAACCCCTTCAACTTATGGCAAAAGAGTCAACTTTGGTCAAAATGGTCAATCTTGACTCAATGATTCAATAGGTGAACTTTTGACCAAACAGTCATTTTTGGTCAAAATAGTCAATTTTTGACCTACTAACAACCCCATTAACCCAATAGGTCAACATTTGACCAAAAAGCCAACATTGGTCAAAATGGAGAATCATTTACCTAATAACCAACCCATTGACCTAATAGGAAAAATTTTGTCTAAAAAGATAATATTGGTCAAATTAGTCAATTTTTATCTAAAGACCAATTATTGACCTAAAAAGTTAATCTCTTACCAAAAAGTCAACTTTGGTCAAAATGGCCAATCCTTGACCCAATGACCAACCCATTAACCCAATGGGACAACTTTTCACCAAAAAGTCAAATTTGGTCAAAACGGTCAATCTTTGACTCAATGACCAACCCACCGACCCAATAGGTCAACTTTTGACCAAAAGTCAATTTTGTTCAAAATAATCAATCTTTGACCTAATAGCCAACCCAATGATCCAGTAGCTCAACTTATGATAAAAAAAGTCAACTTGGGTCAAAATGGCCAATTTCTGACCTAATGACCACCTCATTGACCCAATGGGTCAACTTTTGACTAAAAACTCAATTTTGGTCAAAATAGTAAATTTTTGACCTAATGACCAATTATTGACCCAATAAGTCAGTCTCAGACAAAAAAGTCAACTTTGGTCAAAATGGTCAATCATTTTTGCCCAATGACCAATCCATTGACCCAAGAGGTCAACTTTTGAGCAAAAAGTCAACTTTGATCGAAATGGCCAATCCTTCACCCAATGACTAACCCTTTAACCCAATAGGTCCACTATTGACAAGAAAGTCTATTTTGGTCAATATAGTCAATTTTGACCTAATGATCACCTAATTAACCCAATAGGTCAACTCTTGACCAAAAAGTCAACTTTTGTCAAAATGGTCAATTTCTGACCCAACGACCAACCCATTGACCCAGTAGATCAACTTTTGGCCAAAAAGTCAACTATAGTCAAAATAACCAACCTATTGACCCAATGGGTCAACTTTTGACCAAAAAGCTAACTTTGGTCAAAATGGCCAATCCTTGACCTAATGACCACCCCATTTTCCAAATAGGTCAACCATTAACCAAAAAGTCAAGTTTGGTTAAAATGGTCAATTTCTGACTCAATGACCACACTGTTGACCCAATGGGATAACTTTTGACAAATAATTCTATTTTGGTCAAATAGTCAATTGATATAATGACCAATTATTGGCCAAACAAGTCAATCTCTTACCAAAAAGTCAACTTTGGTCAAAATAGTCCATCCTTGAGCCAAAGACCAACCCTTTGACCCAACAGGTCAACGTTTGACCACAAAGATATTTGTGGTCAAAATGGTCAATCCTTGACCCAATGACCAACCCCTTGACCTAATAGGTCAACTTTTAACAAAAAGTCACCTTTGGTCAAAATGGATAATCCTTGACACAATGACAAACCCATTTACCCAATAGATAAACTTTTGACGAAAAAGTCAATTTTTGGTCAAAATGGTCAATTTCTGACCTAATGACCAACCCTTCGACCCAAAAGGTCTGCTTTTGACCAAAAAGTCAACTTTGTCAAAATGGTCAATCCTTGTCCCAATGACTAATCCTTTGGCCCAATAGGTTAACTATTGACCAAAAAGTCAAACTTAGTCAAAATAGTAAATTTTTGACCTAATGACCAATTATTGACCCAATTAGTCAATCTTTGACCAAAAAGTCAACTTTGGTCAAAATGGTCAATCATTGACCCAATGACCAACGCATTAACCCAATTGGTCAACTTTTAACCAAAAAATTAACTTTGGTCAAAATGGTCAATCATTGACCCAATGACCAATCCATTGACCCAATTGGTGAACTTTTGACCAAATAATCAACTTTAGTCAAAATGGTCAATCCTTGACCCGATGAATAAACCATTGACCCAAAAGGTCAACTTTTGACCTAAACGTAAATTTTGGTCGAAATAGTTAATTTTTGACCTAATGGCCACCCCATTAACCCAATAAGTCAACTTTTGACCAAAAAGTCAACTTTGGTCAAAATGGTCAATTTCTTACCGAATGACCACCCCATTGACCCAATGGGTCAACTTTTGAAAAAAAAATTTAATTTTGGTCAAAATAGTCAATTTTTGACCTAATGACCAATTATAGACCCAATAAATCAATCTCTGACCAAAAAGTAATCTTTGGACAAAATGGTCAAAGCTTGACCTAATGACCAACCCATTGACGCAATATGTCAACTTTTGATCAAAAAGTCAACTTTGGTAAAAATGGTCACTTTCTGACCCTATGACCACCCCTTTAATCCAATGGGTCCACATTTGACCAAGAAGTCAATTTTTTTCAAAAATAGTCAATTTTTGTCAAAATAGTTAACTTTTGAAATAATGACCAATTATTGACCTAATAAGTCAATCTCTGACCAAATAGTCAACTTTGGTAAAAATGGTCAATACTTGACCCAATGACCAACCCATTAGCCTAATAAGTCAACTTTTGACCAAAAAGTCAACTTTGGTCAAAATAGATAATTTTTGGCCTAATGACCACCCCATTAACCCAATAGGTCAACTTTCGGCCAAAAACTAAACTTTGGTTAAAATGTTCAATTACTAACCCAATAACCAACACATTGACCCAATAGGTCAACTTTTGACCAAAAAGTCAACTTTGGTAAAAATGGTCAATTCTTGACCCATTGATCAGCTCATTGACCCAATAGGACAAGTTTTGACCAAAATGTTAATTTTGGTCAAAATAGTCAATTTTTGACCTAATTACCCATTACAGACCCAATAAGTCAATCAATGACCAAAAAGTCAAAAATGGTCATAATGGTCAATCCTTGACCCCATGACCATCTGATTGACCCAATTAGTCAACTTTGACCAAAAATTCAACTTGGTCAAAATGGTCAACGTCGACACAATGAGTCAAAAAGTCAACTTTTGACCAAAAAGTCAAATTTGGTCAAAATAGTTAATCTTTGACCTAATGAAAACCCCATTAACCCAATTGGTCAACATTTGACCAAAAAGGCAACTTTGGTCAAAATGGTGAATCATTGACCCAATGACCAACCCATTGACCTAATAGGTAGAATTTTGTCTAAAAAGTTAATTGTGGTCAAAATAGTCAATTTTTAACCTAAAGACCACTTATTGACCCAATAAGTCATTCTCTTTACCAAAAAGTTAAATTTGGTCAAAATGGTCAATCCTTGACCCAATGACCAACCCATTAACCTAATGGGACAACTTTTGACCAAAAAGTTAAATTTGGTCTAAATGGTCAATCCTTGACCCAATGACCAACCCACTGATCCAATTGGTCAACTTTTGACCAAAGAGTCAATTTTGAACAAAATAGTCAATCTTTGACCTAATAGCCACCCCATTAACCCAATAGGTCAACTAATGGCCAAAAACTCAACTTTGGTCAAAATGGTCAATTTCTGACCTAATGACCACCTCATTGACCCAATGGGTCAACTTTTGTCCAAAAATTTAATTTTGGTTAAAATAGTAAATTTTTGACCAAATGACCAATTATTGACCAAATAAGTCAGTCTCAGACCAAAAAGTCAACTTTGGTCAAAATAGTCAATCCTTTGCCCAATGACCAATCAATTGAACCAACAAATAACTTTCAACCAAAAGTTAGCTTTGGTCAATCCTTCACCCAATGACAAACCCTTTAACCCAATAGGTTAACTTTTGACCAGAAAGTCTATTTGGGTCAACATAGTCAATTTTTGACCTAATGATCACCTCATTGACCCAATAAGTTAACTTTTGACCAAAAAGTCAACTTTGGTCAAAATGTCAATTTCTGACCCAACGATCAACACATTGACCCAATGGGTTAACTTTTGACCAAAAAGTTAACTTTGGCCAAAATGGTCAATCCTTTACCAAATGACCACCCTATTTACCCAAAATGTCAACTATTTACCAAAATGTCAAGTTTGGTCAAAATAGTCAATTTCTGACCCAACGATTACCCTATTCACCCAATTGGACATCTTTTGAATAATAATACTATTTTGGTCAAATAGTCAATTGACTTAATGACCAATTATTGACCCAATAAGTCAATCTCTTACCAAAAGGTCAACTTTAGTCAAAATGTTCCATCCTTGACCCAATGACCAACCCCTTGACCCAACAAGTCAACTTTTGACCAGAAAGATATTTTAGGTAAAAATGGTCAATCCTTGACCCAATGACCAACCCCTTGACCCAATAGGTCAACTTTGGATAAAAAAGTCAACTTTGGACCAAAAAGTCAATTTGGGTCAAAATGGTCAATTTCTGACCCAATGACCAACCCTTTGACCAAAAAGGTCTGCTTTGGACCAAAAAGTCCACTTTGGTCAAAATGGTCAATCCCTATCCCAATGACTAACCCATTGACCCAAAAGGTTAACTTTTGACCAAAAAGTCAATTTAAGTCAAAATAGTCAATTTTCGACCTAATGGCCAATTATTGAACCAATTAGTTAATCTTTGAAAAAAAAGTCAACTTTTGTCAAAATGTCCAATCATTGACCCAATGACCAACCCATTTACCCAATTGGTCAACTTTAGACCAAAAAATCAACTTTTCTCAAAATGGTCAATCCTTGACCCAATGACCAACCTATTGACCCAATTGGTCAACTTTTGACCAAAAAGTTAACTTTGGTCAAAATGGTCAATTTCTTACCCAATGACGACCCCATTGACCCAATGAGTCAACCTTTGACAAACAAAATTAATTTTGGTCAAATTAGTTAGATTTTGACCTAATGACCAATTATTGACCCAGTAAGTTAATCTCTGACCAAAAAGTAATCTTTGGTCAAAATGGTCATAGCTTGACCCAATGACCAACTCATTGACCTAATATGTTAACTTTTGACCAAAAAATCAACTTTGGTAAAAATGGTCAAATTCTGGCCCTCTGACCACCCCAATAATCTAATGGGTCAACATTTGATCAAGAAGTTAATTTTTGTCAAAATAGTCAATTTTTGTCAAAATAGTCAATTTTTAATATAATGACCAATTATTGACCCAATAAGTCAATCTCTGACCAAAAAGTCAACTTTGGTAAAAATGGTCAATCCTTGATCCTATGACCAACCCATTGACCCAATAAGTTAACTTTTGACCAAAAATTCAACTTTGGTAAAAATAGATAATTTTTTGCCTAATGACCACCCCATTGACACAATAGGTTACTTTCGACAAAAAAGTTAACTTTAGTCAAAATGGTCAATTATTGACACAATGACCAACACATTGACCCAATAGGTCAACTTTTGACCAAAAAGTCAACTTTGGTCAAAATGGTCAATACTTGACCCAATGATCAGCTCATTGACCCAATAGGACAACTTTTCACAAAGAAGTTAATTTTGGTCAAAATGGTCAATTTTTGACCTAATGACCAATTATTGACCCAATAAGTCAATCTCCGACCAAATAAGCAAAATTGGTCATAATGGTCAATCCTTGACCCAATGACCATCCCAATGACCCAATTGGTCAACTTTGACCAAAAAGTCAACTTTGGGCAAAATGGTCAACAATAGGTCAACTTTTGACTAAAAAATCAATTTTGGTCAAATAGTCAAATTTTGACCTAATGACAACCCCATTAACTCAATAGGTAAACATTTGACCAAAAAGTCAACCTTCGTCAAAATGGTGAATCCTTTACCCAATGACCAACCCATTGACCTAATAGGTTAAATTTTGTCTAAAAAGTTAATTTTGGTCAAAATAGTCAATTTTTGACCTAAAGACCACTTATTGACCCAATAAGTCAATCACTTACCAAAAAGTCAGCTTTGGTCAAAAAGGTCAATCTTTGACTAAATGATCAACCCATTAACGCAATGGGACAACTTTTGACCAAAAAGTCAAATTTGGTCAAAATGGTCAATCCATAAAACAATGACCAACCCACTGACCCAATAGGCCAACTTTTAACCAAAAAGTCAATTTTGGTCAAAATAGTTAATCATTGACTTAATAGCCACATTTACATTCAATAGTTCAACTAATGACCAAAAGTCAACTTTGGTCAAAATGATCAATTTCTCGACCTAATGAACACCTCATTGACCCAATGGGTCAACTTATGACCAAAAATTCAATTTTGTCAAAATAGTAAATTTTGACTCTACTAACCCAAGCTATATTGACCAAATAAAGTTGACCGCAGATCAAAAAGTCAACTTCGGTCAAAATGGCCAATCCTTTACCCAATGACTCAACCCATCGACTCAGCAAGTCAACTTTTCGACCAAAATGTCAACATTGGTCGAAATGGACAATCCTTCACCCAATGACCAACCATTTAACCCAATAGGTCAACTTTTGACCAGAAAGTCTATTTTGGTGAATATACTCAATATTTAGCTAATGATCACCTCATTGACTTAAGAGGTTATCTTTTGACCAAATAATCGACTTCGTCAATATGTCAATTTCGTCGATCCAACGAACAGCCCGATCGACCGCACGTACCAGCTATCGGCTAAAAAGTCAAGTTCAGTCAAGTGTCAGTGATTTCTAACCCGATGAGCCAACCTATTTGGCCCGACTGGGACAACTTTTGTTTAATAATTTCCTCTTTCGTCAAATAATCGATTTTCGACCTAATGACCGATTATCGACCCAAAAGCCGATCTCTTACCGAAAAGTCGATTTTGGTCGAAATGGTTACATCATTGATCCAATGACCAACCCATCGCCCAGCGAATTGACTTTTCGGCCAAAAAGTTATTTTTGGTAAAAATCGTCAATCCTTGACCCAATGACCAACCCATTGACCCAATAGGTAAACTTTTGACCATAATGTCAATTTTGGTCAAAATAGTCAATTTTTCACCTAATTTTTACCAAATTTCAATTTTGGTCAAAATTGTCGATTTTTGATCAATGACCACCCCATTGCCCCAATAGGTCAACTTTTGACCAAAAAGTCAACTTTGGTCAAAATGGTCAATTACTGACCCAATGACCAACCAATTTACCAAATCGATCAACTTTTGACCAAAAAGTCAACTTTCATCAAAACGGTCAATCCTTGACCCAATGACCAACCCATTAACCCCAAAAGGTCAACTTTTGACCAAAAAGTCAATTTTAGTCAATATAATCAATTTTTGTCCTTATGACCACCACTTTGACTTAATAAGTCAAGTTTTGACCAAAAAGTCAACTTTGGTCAAAATGGCCAATTTTTGACCCAATGACAACCTCTTAGCTCAATGGGTCAACTTTTGACAAAAAATTCAATTTTGGACAAAGTAGTCAATTTTTAACTTAATGACCAGATCTGTTGATCTCAATCATTCAATCTCCGCACCAAAAAGTCAACGATAGGTCAAAATGGTCAATCCTCGACCAAACGACTAATCCATTAACCCAATAAAGTCAACTTTTCACCAAAAAGTCAACTTCGGTCAAAATGATTAATCCTTAACCCATCGAGTCAACTTTTGATAAAAAAGTCTAATTTTATCAAAATAATTAATTTTTAACCTAATGACCACCCATTAACCCACTAGGTCAACTTTTGTCCAAAAGGTCAACTTTTAACAAAATTGTCAGTCATTGACCTAATGACTAACCTATTGACCTAATAGGTTGACTTTTGACTAAAAAGTCAATTTTTATCAAAATAATAAATTTTTGACCCAATGACCAATTTTTGACCTGATAAGTCAATATCTAACCAAAAAGTAAACTTTAGTTAAAATGGTCAATCCTTGACCCAATGACAAATCCATTGACCCAATAGCTCAACTTTTGAACAAAAAGTCAACTTTGGTCAAAATGGTCAATCCTTGACCTAATGACCACGCCATTTACCCAAGAGTTTAAGTTTTGACCAAAAAGTCAGGTTTGGTCAAAATGGTCATTTTTTGACTCAATGATTAACCCATTGACCAACCCATTGACCCAATGGGTTAACTTTTGACCAAAAAGACAACTTTGGTCAAAATGGTCAATCCTTGACCTAATGATCACCCCATTAACCTAATAGGTCAACTTTTGACCATAAAGTAAAGTTTGGTCTAAATGATCAATTTCTGACCCAAAGGCCAACCCATTGACTAAATAGGTCAACTTTTGACCAAAAAGTCAACTTCGGTCTATATGGTCAAAACTTGACCCAATGACTAACTCATTGACCTAATCGACTAGCTTTTCACCAAAAAGTTAATTTTGGTCAAAAAAGTCCAATTTTTACCCAATGACCACCTCATTGACCAAGTAGGTCAACTTTGGTTAAAACAGTCAATTTTTGACCCAACGACCAACCCATTGACCCAAAAGGTTAAAATTTGACCAAAAGTCAACTTTGGTCAAAATGATCAATCCTTGACCCAATAACCAACCAATTGACCTAGTGGGTAAGCTTTTGACCAAAAGATCAATTTTTGTCAAAATAGTCAATTTTTTATCTAAAGACCTATTATTGGCCAAATAACTCAATCCCTGACCAAAAAGTCAACTTTGGTTAAAATGCTTAATCCTTGACCCAATGACTAACCCATTGACCCAATAGGTCAACTTTTGGCCAAAAAGTCAATTTAGGTCAAAATAAATAATTTTTGACCTAATGACTAATTATTGTCCCAAAATGGTCAATCCTTGACCCAATGACAAACCCATTGCCCAAATGGTTAAAATTTTGACAAAAAAGTTAATTTTGTCAAAATACTAAATCTTTGAGCCAATGACAAACCTATTGACCAATAGTTCAACTTTTAACCAAAAAGTCTATTTTGATCAAAATAGTCAATTTTGGACCTAATGGCCACCACATTGACACAATAAGTCAACTTTAGTCAAATTGGTTAATTTCTGACCCAATAGTTAAAACTGGTCATGGTCTTAAATTCTTGAACCATTGACCAACCCACTGACCCAATAGATAAACTTTTAATGAAAAAGTTAATTTTTGTCAAAATAATCGTCAATTATTTACCTAATGACCAATTATTGACCCAATTAGTCAATCTCTGACCAAAAAGTCAAGTTTGGTCAAAATGGTCAATCCTTAACCCAACGACCAAACCTTTGACCCAATTGGTTAACTTTTGACCAAAAAGTCAACTTCGATCTAAATGGTCACTTTCTGACCCAATGACTAACCCACTAACCCGATAGATCAGATTTCGACCAAAATGTCAACTTTGGTCAAAGTGGTCAATCCTTGACCTAATGACCGACCCATTAACCCAATAGGTTAAATTTTGAACAAAAAGTAAATTTTGGTCAAAATAGTCAATTCTTGTCCTAATGATCAATTATTGACCCAATAAGTCAATCTGTGACCAAAAAGTCAACTTTGGTCAAAATGGTTAATCATTGACCAACTGACCAACCCATTGACCCAACACGTCAACTTTTAAACTAAAAGTTAACTTTGGTCAAAATGGTCAATTTTTGACCCAATGACCAACCCATTGACCTAATACGTCAACTTTTAACAAAAAAGTCAATTTTGGTCAAGATAGTGAATTATTGACCTAAAGGTCACCCGATTGACCCATTTGGTCAACTTTTGACCAAAAAGTCAACTTTGGTCAAATTGGTCAAGTTCTGACCCAATGACAACCACATTGACCCAATGGGCCAACATTTGACCAAAAGTTAAATTCTGGTCAAAAATGTCAATTTTTGACTTAATGACCAATTATAAACCTAATAAGTCAATCAGTGACCAAGAATTCAACTTTGGTCAAAATAGTTAATTTTTGACCTGATGACCACCCCATTGACCCAATAGGTCAGCTTTTGACCAAAAAGTCAACTTTAGTCAAAATGGTAATTACTGACCCAATGTCCAACACATTGACCAATTAGGTCAACTTTTGACAAAAAAGTTAACTTTAGTCAAAATGGTCAATTCTTGACCCAATGATCAACTCATTCACCCAATAGAACAACTTTTGACCAAAATGTCAATTTTGCTCGAAATAGCCAATTTTTGACCTAATGACTAATTATTGACCCAATAAGTCAATATCTGACCAAAAAGTCAACATTGGTCATAATGGTCAATCCTTTACCCAACTTTTTACCTAATTTTGGTCAAAATAGTAAATTTTTGACCTAATGACCACCACATTAACCCAATAGGTTAACTTTTGACCAAAAATTTAACTTTGGTCAAAATGGTGAATCAATGATGCAATGACCAACCCATTGACCTAATAGGTCAACTTTTGACTAAAAAGTCAATTTTGGTCAAAATACTCAATTTTTGACCTAAAGACCAATTATTGACCCAATAAGTCAATGTCATACCTAAAGTTAACTTTGGTCAAAATGATGAATCCTTGACCTAATGACTAACCCATTGACCCAATAGGACAACTTTTGACCAATAATTAAAATTTCGTAAAACTGTTCAATCCTTAACCAAATGACAAACCAGTTGACTCAATTGGTAAACTTTTGACCAAAAAGTTAATTTTGGTCAAAATAGTCAATTTTTGATCGATTGGCCACCTCATTAACCCAATTAGTCAACTTTTGACCAAAAAGTCAACTTTGGTCTAACTGGTCAATTTCTGACCTAATGACCACCCCAATGACACAATGGGCCAACTTTTGACCAAAATAGTCAATTTTTTACATAATGACTAATTTTTGACCGAATAAGTCGATCTTTGACCAAAAAGTAAACTTTTGTCAAAATAGTCAATCCTTGACCCAATGATTAACCCATTGATCCAATAGGTCAACTTTTGACCAAAAAGGTAACTTTGGTAAAAATGGTCAATTCTTAACCTAATGACCACCCCATTTAGCCAATAGGTCGCACTTTCGACCAAAAAGTCAAGTTTGGTCAAAATGGTTAATTTCTGACCCAATAATTAACCCATTGACCCAATAGGTCAACTTTTGACCAAAAAATTAACGTCGGTCTAAATGGACAATTTCTGACCCAATGACCAATCGTTTGACCCAATAGGTCAACTTTTGACCAAAAAGACAATTTCGGTTTAAATGGTCAATGCTTGACCAAATGTCAAACCAATTGACCCTATCAACCAACTTTTCACCAAAAAGTCAATTTTGGTCAAAATTGGCATATTTTGACCGAATGACCACCTCATTGACCAAATAGGTCAACTTTGGTTAAAATGGTCAATTTCTGACGTAACAACCAACCAAATCGACCCGATAAAGTTAACTTCGACCAAAAATTCAACTTTGGTTAAATTGATCGCATCCCGAACTAATGACCAACCCATTTACACTAATAGGTAATATTTTGATGAATAAGCCGGCTTTGGTCAAAATAGTCAGAATTTTGATCTAATGACCTATTATTTACCCAATAAGTCAATCTCTGACCAAAAAGTCAACTTTGGTCAACATAGTTAATTTAACTTAGTTAATTTTTCACTAAATGACAACATAATGACCCAATATGTCAACTTTTAACCAAAAAGCCAATTTTGGTCAAAATGGTTAATTCTTGACCCAATGATCAACTCATTGACACAAGAAGACAACTTTCGAGCAAAAAGTTAATTTTGGTCAAAATAGTTAATTTTTAACCTTATGACCAACTATTAACCCAATAAGTCAATCTCTGACCAAAAAGTCAACATTGGTCATAACGGTCAATCCTTGACCCAATGACCAACCCATTGGTCAAAATGGTCAATCCTTGACCCAATGACTCAATAGGTCAACTTCTGAGCAAATAGTCAACTTTGCTCAAAATAGTCAATTTTTGACCTAATTACCACTCCATTAACCCAATAAGTCAACTTTTGACCAAAAGTCAACTTAGGTCAAAATAGTCAATCATTAACCAAATGACAAACCCATTGACATGGGTGAACATTTATACAAAAATTCAATTTTGGTCAAAATAGTCAATTTTTTACCTAATGACCAATTTTTAACCCAATAAGACAATCACTAACCAAAAAGTCAAGTTTGGTTAAAATGGTCAGTTACGGACCCATTTACCAACCCATTGACCCAAAAGGTGAACCTTCGACCAAAAAGTCAACATTGGTTATATTTATCAATTCTTAACCCAATGGTCAAAATGGTCAATCCTTAACCCAATGACAAACTAAATGACCAAATAGTTAAACTTTTGACCAAAAAGTCAACTTTTGTCAAAATGATCAATCCTTGACCCAATGACCAACCCATTAACCCAAAAGGTCAACTTTTGACCAAAAAGTCAATTTTGGTCAATAAAGTCAATTTTGACCTAATGACTACCTATTCAGCTTAATAAATAACTTCGACCAAAAGACAACTTCGTCAAATGACTAATTTCTGACCAAATGACAACTTTATCGACCCAATGGGTCAACTTTTCGACCAAAAATTCAATTTGGTCAAAGTAATTAATTTTTGACTTAACGACTAAGACGATCAATCCCAATCACATCGTACCAAAAGTTAACTTTGGTCAAAATGGTCAATCTTTGACCCAATGACCAATCCATTGACCTAATAGGTAAACTTTTCACCAAAAAGTCAAATTTGGTCAAAATGGTCAATCCTTGACCCAACATGTCAACTTTTGGTCAAAAAGTCAATTTTTGTCAAAATAATCAATTTTTGACCTAACGAGCACCCATTAACCCACTAGGTTAACTTTTGACAAAAAGGTCAAATTTAGACGAAATGGTGAATCATTGACCCAATGACCAACCTATTGACTTAATAGGTCAACTTGTGACTAAAAAGTCAATTTTTGTCAGGATAGTCAATTTTTGATCTAAAGACCAATTATTGACCCAAAAGTTAATCTCTTATCAAAAAGTCAACTTTGGTCAAAATGGTCAATCCTTGACCCAATGACCAACCCATTGACCCTATTACTAAAAACTCAAATTTGGTCAAAATGGCCGGCTCCGACCCAATGAACAACCCATCGACCAACAAGTCAATCTCGACCAAATGTATCAATTTTGGTCAAAATAGTCAATTTTTGACTTAATGGCCACCCCTTTGACCCAATATGTCAACTTTTGATAAAAAAAGTCAATTTTGGTCGAAATGGTCAAATTCTGACCTAATTACCAACAATCAGTAAATCTCTTACCAAAAAGTCAATTTTGGTCAAAATGGTTAATTCTTAACCCAATGACCAATCCATAGACACAGTCAACTTTCGACTAAAAAGCTAACTTCGGTCAAAATGATCAACATTCGACCCGATGGCCAACCCACTCGATCCAATAGCATCAACTTTTAACAAAAAGTCATTATTGGTTAAAAATAGTCAATTTTGACCTATTAACCAAATTATTAACCTAATCGCATCAATATAAGACCAAAAAGTCAATTTTTGGTAAAAATGGTCAATCTTGACCTAATGACCAACCCCTTGACCCAATAGGTCAACTTTTGACCAAAAAGTCAACTTTGGTCAAAATGGTTAATTCTTGACCCATTGACCAACCCAATGACCCAATAGGTCAGCTTTTGGCCGAAAAGTCAAATTTGGAAAGAATTGTTAAATTTTGACCAAATGGCCACCCCTTTGACCCAATATATCAACTTTTGACCAAAAAGTCAATTTTGGTCAAAATGGTCAATTTCTGACCTAATGTCCAGTTATTGACCCAATCAGTTTATCTCTGACCAAAAAGTCAACTTTAGGGAAATGGTCAATCCTTAACCCAATGACCAATCCATAAACATAATAAGTCAACTTTTGACTAAAAGATAACTTTGGTCAAAATGGTCAATCCTTGACCAAATGACCCAATAAATCAACTTTTGATTAAAAAGTCAATTTTGGTGAAAATAAATAATTTTTGACCTAATGACCACCTCATTAACCCAATAGGTCAACTTTTGAACAAAAGGTTAACTTTGGTAAAAAAGGTCAATCATTGAACCAATGACCAACCCATTTACCTAATAAGTTAACTTTTGACTAAAAAGTCAATTTTGGTCAAAATAGTCAATTTTGACAAAAAGGCCAATTATTGACCCTATAAGGTAATCTCTTACCAAAAAGTCAAATTTGGTCAAAATGGTCAATCCTTTACCCAATGACTAACCCATTGACCCAATAGGTCAACTTTTTGAACAAAAAACCAACTTTGGTCAAAATGGTCATTCCTTGGCCTAATGACCACACCATTGACCCAATAGGTCAACTTTTGGCCAAAAAGTCAAGTTTGGTCTAAATGATCAATTTCTGACCCAATGACCAATTATTGACCCAATAAGAAAATCTCTTACCAAAGAGTCAACATTAGTCATAATGGTCAATCATATACCCAATGACAACCCTATTGACCCAATCAGTCAACTTCGACTCAAAAGTGAACTTCGGTCAAAATGGTGAATCCTCGACCAATCGACCATCCCACTCGACCTAATCATATCAACTTTCGACCAAAAAAGACAATTTTTGTCAAAAGAGTCAATTTCGACCTAATGACGAGCTATCGATCCAATTAGTCAATCTCCTCGACCAAAAAGTCAAGTTTGCTAAAATGGTCAATTTCGACACAATGACCTCCCAATACGAATCTAAGGTCAATCTCTCGACCTAAAATTAACTTTTTGTCAAAATAGTCAATTTTTGACCAAATAACCAATTTTTGACCCAATAAGTCAATCTCTGAACAAAAAGTAAACTTTGGTCAAAATGGTCAATACTTGATTCAATGATAAACCCATTGACCCAATAGATCAACTTTTTACCAAAAAGTTAACTTTGGTCAAAATGGTCAATCCTTGACCTAATGACCACCCCATTTACCCAATAGTTCAAGTTTTGACCAAAAATTCGTAGTTTGCAAAAATGGTCATTTTTTCGACTCAATGATTAACTCATCGATCTAACAGTCAACTTTCGACCAAAAAGTCAACTTCGTTCAAAATGGTCAATTTCTAACCCAATGACCAACCCATTGACATAATAGGTCAACTTTTGACTAAAAAGACAAATTTGGTCAAAATGGACAATCTTGACCTAATGATCACCCCATTAACCCAATAGGTCTCTTTTTGACCAAAAAATTAAGTTTGGTCTACATGATCAATTTCTGACCCAATGACCAACCCATTAACTAAATAGGTCAACTTTTGACCAAAAAGTCAACTTCGGTCTATGTGGTCTAAATTTAACCCAATGACCAACACATTGACCTAATCGACAACTTTTCACCAAAAAGTTAATTTTGGTCAAAATAGTCAATTTTTTACCTAATCACCACCTCAATGACCAAGTAGGTTAACTTTGGTTAAAATGGTCAATTTCTGACCCAACGACCAACCCATTGACCTAATAGGTTAACATTTGACCAAAAGTAATCTTTGGTCAAAATGATCAATCCTTGACCCAATATCCAACCCATTGACTCAATGGGTAAACTTTTAACCAAAAGGTCATTTTTGGTCAAAATAGTCATTTTTTATCTAAAGACCTATTTTTAACCAAATAAGTCAATCTCTGACTAAAAAGTCAACGTTGGTCAAAATGCTCAATCCTTGACCCAATGACTAGCCCATTGACCCAATAGCTTAAAATTTTGACAAAAAAGTCAACTTTGGTCAAAATGGTAAATCTTTGAGCCAATAGGTCAACTTTTAATCAAAAAGTCTTTTTTGATCAAAATAGTCAATTTTTGACCTAATGGCCATCCCATTGACCCAATAAGTCAACTTTTGGGCAAATATCAACTTTAGTCAAAATGGTGAATTTCTTACCCAATGACCACCCCATAGACCCAATGGATCAACTTTTGACTAAAAATTCAATTTTAGTCAAAAAAGTCAATTGGCCTAACGACCAATTATCGACCCAATAAGTCAATCTCTCGATCAAAAAGTCACTTCGGTCAAAATGTTCAATTTTTGAAACAATGACCACCCCATTGACTCAATAAGTGAACTCTGGTTAAACTTGTCAATTTTTGACTTAATGACCAATTGTTGACCCAATAGGTCAACTTTTGACCAAAACTAGTCAAAGTCAGAATTCTTGAACCATTGACCAACCCACTGACCCAATAGATAAACTTTAACGAAAAAATTAAATTTTTGTCAAAATAATCGTCAATTTTTTACCTAATGACCAAATATTGACACAACTAGTCAATCTCCAACCAAAAAGTCAACTTTGGTCAAAATGGTCAATCCTTAAGCCAATAGCCAAACCTTTGACCAAATTGGCTAACGTTTGACCAAAAAGTCAACTTCGATCTAAATGGTCAATTTCTGACCCAATGACTAATCCACTAACCCAATAGTTCAGCTAATTGGGAAATCAACTATGGTCAAAGTGGTCAATCCTTGACCCAATGACTGACCCGTTGACCCAATAGGTTAACTTTTTAACAAGAAGTCAATTTTGGTCAAAATAGTCAACATTTGACCTAATAACCAATTATTGACCCAATAAGTCAATCTGTGACCAAAAAGTCAACTTTGGTCAAAATGGTCAATAATTGACCAACCGACCAACCCATTGACCCAATACGTCAAATTTTAAATGAAAAGTCAACTTTGGTCAAAATGGTCAATTTTTGACCCAATGACCATCCCATTGACCTAATATGTCAACATTTGGCAAAAAAATAAATTTTTGTTAAAATAGTCAATTATTGACCTAATGGTCAACCCATTGACCCATTAGGTCAACTTTTGACCAAAAGTCAACTTTGGTCAAAATGGTCTAATTCTGACCCAATGACTGCCCCATTGACCCAATGGGTCAACATTTGACCAAAAGTTAAATTTTGGTCAAAAGAGTCATTTTTTGACTTATTGACCAATTATGTCAACTTTTCACCAAAAAATCAACATTGGTCAAAATGGTCAATTTCCTACCCATTGACCACCCCACTGACCCAATAGGTCAAATTTTGACAAAAAAATTAATTTTAGTCAAAATAGTAAATTTTTGACATAATGAGCAATTATTGACCCAATAAGTCAATCTCTGACAAAAAAGTAATCTTTGGTCAAAATGATCAATGCTTGACCCAATAACCAACCTATTGACCCAACTTGTTAACTTTTGACAAAAGAGTTAACTTTGGTCAAAACGGTGAATTTCTGACCCTATAACCACCCAATTGACCCAAAGGGTTCATATTTCAACAAAAAGTCAATTTTTGTCATAAAAGTCAAATTTTGACATAATGACCAATTATTGGCCCAAAAGTCAATATCTGACCAAAAAGTCAAATTTGGTTAAAATGGTCAATCCTTGACCCAATGAGCAACCCATTGACCCAATAGGTCAACTTTTGACCAATAAGTCAAATTTGGTAAAAATAGTCAATCCTTAACCAAATGAACAACCCATTGACCCAATTGGTAAACTTTTGACCAAAAAGTCATTTTTTATCAAAATTATCAATTTTTGATCAATTGGCCACCCCATTAACCCAAGTGGTCAACTTTTAACCAAAATGTTAACTTTGGTCTAAATGGTCAATTTCTAACCCAATGACCACCCCAATGACCCAATAGGTCAACTTTAGACCAAAATAGTCAATTTTTGACCTAATGACCAATTTTTTACCCAATAAGTCAATCTTTGACCCAAAAGTAAACTTTGGTCAAAATGGTCAATCCTTGACCCAATGATCAACCCATTGACCCAATAGGTCAACATTTGGCCCAAAAGTCAACTTTGGTCAAAATGGTCAATCCTTGACCTAATGACCACGCCATTTACCCAATAGGTCAACTTTTGACCAAAAAGTCAAGTTTGGTCGAAATGGACAATTTCTGATCCATTAACCAACACATTGACCCAATAGGTCAACTTTTGACCAAAAAATTAACTTCGGTCTAAATGGACAATTTCTGACCCAATGACCAACCCATTGACCCAATAGGTCAACTTTTGACCAAAAAGTTAATTTCGGTTTAAATGGTCAATCTTTGACCAAATGACAAACAAATTGGCTAATCAGTCAACCTATTACCAAAAAGTCAATTTTGGTCAAATTAGTCAATTTTTGACCGAATGACCACCTCATTGACCAAATAGATCAGCTTTGGTTAAAACGGTCAATTTCTGACCCAACGACCAACCCATTGACCTAATAGGTCAACTTTTGACCAAAAAATCAACTTTCCGATTGAACCAATAGGTAAACTTTTGACCAAAAAGATAATTTTAGTCAAAATAGTCAATTTTTGATCTAATGACCTATTATTGTCCTAATAAGTCAATCTATGACCAAAGAGTCAACTTTAGTCAAAATAGTCAATTATTGACCCAATGATCAACACATTGACCCAATAGGTCAACTTTTAACAAAAAAGTAAATTTCGACAAAATATATCAATTTTCGACCTAATAACCTAATCTATCGACCCACTAAAACAATCTTTGACTCAAAAGTCAACTTTGGTCAAAACGATCAATCATTGTCCCAATGACCAATCCATTGACCCAATAGGTCAATTTTTTACAAAAAAGTCAACTTTGGTCAAAATGGTCAATCTTTGACCCAATGACAAACCTATTGACCCAATATGTCAACTTTGGACCAAAATATTAATTTTGTTCGATATAGTCAATTCTTGACCTAGTGATCACCCCATTAACGCAATAAGTGAACTTCTGACGAAAAAGTCAACTTTGCTCAAAATGGTCAATTTCTGACCCAATGACCATCTCATCGTCCAATTAAGTTAACTTTCGACCAAAAATTCAATTTTGGTCAAAATGGTTAATTTTTGACCAAATGACCAATTATTGACCAAAAAGTCAACCTCAGACAAAAAAGTCAACTTTGGTCAAAATGGTTAATCCTTGACCCAATGACCAACAAATTGACCCAACAGGTTAACTTTTGACCAAAAAGTCAACTTTGGTTAAAACGATTAATCTTTAACCCATTGACTAAACCATTGACCCAATTGGTCAACTTTTGACGAAAACGTGTATTTTAGTCAAAATGGTCAATTTCTGACCCAATGACCAACCCATTAACCCAATACGTCAACTTTTGACCAAAAAATCAACTTTGGTCAAAATGATCAATCCTTGACCCAACAGGTCAACAGTTGACCAAAAACTCACTTTTGGTCAAAATAGTCAATTTTAACCTAATTACCACCACATTGACCCAATAGGTCAAATTTTTTACCAAAAAGTCAACTTTGGTAAAAATGATCAATTTCTGACCCAACAACCACCCCATTGACCCAATGACTCAATTTTTGACCAAAAATTCAATTTTGGTCAAAATAGTCGACCCAATAAGTCAATATCTTACCAAAAAGTCAACTTTGGTCAAAATGGTCAATCCTTGACCCAATGACCAACCCATTGACCCAATTGAACAACTTTTGACCAATAAGTCAAATTTGGTAAAAATGGTCAATCTTTAACCAAATGACCAACCCATTGACACAATTGGTAAACCTTTGACCAAAAAGTCAATTTTGGTCAAAATACTCAATTTTTAACCAATTGGCGACCTTTTTAACACAATTAGTCAACTTTTGACCAAATAGCCAACTTTGGTCTAAATGGTCAAATTCTGACCCAATGACCACCCCAATGACACAATGTGTCAACTTTTGACCAACAGAGAATTTTTTACCTAATGACCAATTTTTAAACCAAAAAGTCAATCTTTGACCAAAAAGTAAACGTTGGTCAAAATAGTCAATCCATGACCCAATGATCAACCCATTGACCCAATAGGTCAATTTTTGACCAAAAAGTCAACTTTGGTCAAAATGTTCAATGCTTGACCTAATCCACTCCCCATTTACCCAATAGGTCAACCTTTGACCGAAAAGTCAAGTTTGGTCAAAATGGTCAACTTTTGACCCAATAACTAACCCATTGACCCAATAGGTCAACTTTTGACCAAAAAATTAACTTCGGTCGAAATGGTCAATTTCTGACCCTATGACCAACCCATTGACCCAATAGGGCAACTTTTGACCAAAAAGTCAATTTCAATTTAAAAGTGATCATTGACCAAATGACGAACCAATTGACCCAATCGACCAAATTTTCACCAAAAAGTCAGTTGTGGTCAAAATAGGCAATTTTTGACCGAATGACCACCTCATTGACCAAATAGGTCAATTTTGGTTAAAATGGTAAATTTCTGACACATTGACAAACCCATTGACCCAATAGTTCAACTTTTGACCAAAAAGCCAACTTTGGTTAAAATGATCAATCATTGGCCCAATGACCAACCCATTGACCCAATAGGTAAACTTTTAAAGAATAAGTCAATTTCGGTCAAAATAGTCAATTTTTGATCTGATGACCTATTATTGACCCAATAAATCAATCTATGACCAAAAAGTCAACTTTGGTCAACATAGGTAATTTTTGACCCAATGACCAACATAATGACCCTATAGATCAACTTTTGACCAAAAAGTCAACTTTGGTCAAAATGGTTAATTCTTGATCTAATGATTATCTCATTTACACAATAGGACAACTTTCAACTAAAAAGTCAATTTTGGACAAAATATTCAATTTTTGACCTAATGACCAACTATTAACTCAATAAGTCAATCTCTGACCAAAAAGTCAACATTGGTCATAACGGTCAATCCTTGACCCAATGACCAACCCATTGACCAAATAGTTTAATTTTAGACCAAAAAATCAACTTTGGTCAAAGTGGTCAATCCTTGACCCAATGACTCAATAGGTCAACTTCTGACCAAAAAGTTAATTTTGGTCAAAATATTTAATTTTTGACCTGATGACCACCCCATTAACCCAATAGGTCAACTTTTGATCAAAGGTCAACTTAGTTTAAAATGGTCAATCATTAACCCAATGACCAACCCATTGACATGGATCAACATTTATCCAAAAATTCAATTTTGGTCAAAAAAAGTTAGTTTTTGACATAATGACCAATTATTGATCCAAAAAGATAATCACTAACGAAAAAGTCAATTCTGGTCAAAATGGTCAGTTACTGACCGAATTACCAACCCATTGACCCAATAGGTCAACTTTCGACATAAAAGTCAACTTTGGTTAAAATTTTCAATTCTTGACCTAATGATCAACTGATTGACCGATAAGGGCAACTTTTGACCAAAATGTCAATTTTTGTCAAAATAGTCAGTTTTTGACAAAATAGTCAATTTTTGATGTAATGATCAATTATTAACCAAATAAGTCAATCTCTGACCAAAAAGTGATCATTTGTCAAAATAATCAATGCTTAACCCCATGACCAACCCATTGATCAAACAGGTCAACTTTTGACCAAAAAGTTAACTTTGGTCAAAATGATAACTCACTCTAACGACTAAACCCATCTGAATTCTACAAATCAAAGTTCGACAAAAGTCAATCTCGTACAAAAAAGCCAATTTTTGATCTAATGACCAATTATTGACCCAATTAGTCAATCTATGAAAAAAAGGTCAATTTTGGTAAAAATGGTCAATCTTGACCCAATGACTAAATTTGATCGACTCAATAAGTAACTTCGACCGAAAAGTTAACTTTGGTCAAAATGGTCAATCCTTGATCTAATGACTCCGCACCTATCGACCTCATAAGTCTACTTTTGACCAAAAGTCAATTTCCGTCAAAATCATTAACTTCGATCGAATGACTAACCTTTTCGCCTAATAAGTTCGCTGATACAAAAGTCAACATTGGTCAAAATGATTAATCCTTGTCCCAATGACTAACCCATTGACCTAACAGGTTAACTCTTGACCAAAAAGTCAATTTTGGTCAAAATAGTCAATTTTTTACTTAATGACCAATTATTGTCCCAATTAGTTAATCTTTGACCAAAAAGTAAACTTTGGTCAAAATGGTCAATCATTGACCCAATCATTAACCCATTGACTCAATCGTCAACTTCTCGATTTAAAAATAAACTCGTGAAAATGGTCAAACATCAATCTAATGATTCCACCCATTTGATCTAATAGGTCAACTTTTGATAAAAAAGTTAATTTTGGTCAAAATAGTAAATTTTTAACCTAATGGCCACCCCATAGATCCAATAAGTCAACTTTTCACCAAAAAGTCAACTTTGGTCAAAATGACGACTTCATACCCACGAACACCCCATCGACCTAATGAGTCAACTTTGATTAAAAAATTAATTTCGGTCAAAATAGCCAATTTTTGATTTAATGACCAATTATCGATCTAATGGGTCAATCTGATCAAAAAGTAATCTTCGTCAAAATGATCAATGCTTCACCTAATGACCAACCCATCACACCCAACAGTTAACTTCGACAAAAGAGTTAACTTTGGTCAAAATTGTCAATTTTTGACCCTATAACCACCCAATTGAGCCAATGGGATCACATTTGACCAAAAAGTCAATTTTGCTCAAAAAAGTCAATTTTTGATATAATTACCAATTATTGACCCAATAAGTCAATCTCTAACCAAAAAGTTAATTTTAGGAAAAATGGCCAATCCTCGACCAAATGACCAACCCATTGACCCAATAGGTCAACTTTTGACCAAAAAGTCAACTTTGGTCAAAATAATTAATTTTTGGTCTAATGATCAGCCCATCGATCTAAAAAGGTCAACTTTCACCAAAAAGCGAACTTCAGCGGAAATGGTCCACCATCGACCCATTGACCAACACATTATCCTAATATGTCAACTTTTGACCAAAAACTCAACTTTAGTTCAAATGGTCAAACTTTGACCCAATTACTAACCCGTTGACCCAATATGTCAATCTTGACCAAAAGTTAATTTCGTCAAAATAGCTAATTTCGATGATGGCCACCCCATCGACCTGTAAAGATAACCACCAAAAAGTAAACATCGGTCAAAATGACACTTCTCGACCTAATGACCACCCCTAACTTCAACGGGTCAACATTCGACCAAAAATTCATTTTTCGTTAAATAGTCAATTTTTGACCTAATAAAAAATTATTGACCCAATATGTCAATCACTAACAAAAAAGTCAACTTTGGTCAAAATGGTCAGTTACTGACCAAATTACCAACCCATTGACCCAACAGGTCAACTTTTGACCAAAAAGTCAACTTTTGTTAAATTTGTCCATTCTTGACCCAATGACCAACTCATTGACCCAATAAGACAACTTTTGACCAAAATGTCAATTTTTGTCAAAATAGTCAATTTTCGACGAATGACCAATTATCGCCCAATAAGTCAATCTCTGACCAAAAAGTCAACATTGGTCAAAATAGTCAATCCTTGACCCAATGACCAACCCACTGACCCAATAGATCAGCCTATGGCAAAAAGTCAATTTTGGAAAAAAAATACTTAATTTTGACCTAATGACCAATTATTGACCCAATGTTGACCCAATATAAGGCGAAAAAAGTTAATTTTGGTAAAAATACTCAATCTTGACCCAATGACCAACCCCTTAACCTAATAGGTCAACTTTTGACGAAAAAGTCAACGTTGGTCAAAATGTTCAATCCTCGACCCAATGAACAACCAATTTACACAATAGGTCAACTTTTGACCAAAAAGTCAATTTTTGTCAAAATGGTCAATTTCTGACCTAATGACGAACCCTTCGACCCAATAAATCTGCTTTTGACGAAAAAGTCAACTTTGGTCAAAATAGTTAATCCTTGTCCCAATGACTATCTCATTGATCCAGTAGGTTAACTTTTGACCAAAAAGTTAATTTTGGTCAAAATAGTCAATTTTTGACATAATGACCAATTATTGACCAAATTAGTCAGTCTTTGACAAAAAAGTCAACTTCGGTTAAAAGTGGTCAATCATTGACCCAATCGTCAACCCATTGACCCAATTGGTCAACTTTTGACCAAAAAAGTCAACTTTGGTCAAAATGGTCAATCCTTGACCCAATGACCAACCCATTGACCCAATAGGTCAACTTTTGACCAAAAAGTCCAATTTGGTCAAAATAATAAATTTTTGACCTAATGGCCACCCCGAAGACCCAATAAGTAAACTTTTAACTAAAAAGTTAACTTTGGTCAAAATGGTCAATTTCCTTCTCAATGACCACCCATTGACCCAATGGGTCAACTTTTAACAAAAAATTTAATTTTGGTCAAAATAGTTAATTTTTGACCTAATGACCAATTATTGACACAATAAGTGAATCTCTAACTATAAAGTAATCTTTAGTCAAACTGGTCAATGCTTGACCAAATGACAACCCATTGACCCAATATGTCAACTTTCAATTCCCAAAGTCAACTTCGTAAAAATGGTACAATTTCCAATCTCTATGGCCACCCCATTGATCCAATAGACCAAAAAGTCAATTTTTGTCAAAATAGTCATTTTTTGTTAAAATTGTCAATTTTTACATAATGACCAATTATTGACCCAATAAGTCAATCTCTGATAAAAAAGTCAACTTTAGTAAAAATGGTCAATCCTTGACCCAATGACCAATTATTGACCTAATAGGTCAACTTTTGTCCAATAAGTCAACTTTGGTCAAAATAGTTAAATTTTTGGCCTAATGACCACCCCATTGAACAAATATGTCAACTTTTGACCAAAAAGTCAACTTTGGTCAAAATCGTCAATTACTGACCCAATGACTAACACATTGACCCAATAGGTCAACTTTTGACCAAAAAGTCAACTTTGGTCAAAATGGTCAATTCTTGACCCAATGATCAGCTCATCAATCTAAAAGGACAACTTTTCGATTCATAAAGCTTAATGTCTACTTGATCTAATTAACCAATTATCAATCTAATAAGTCAATCTCTAGCAAAAAAGTCATAATTGGTCATAATGGTCAATCTTTAACCCAATGACTGATCCATTGACCCATTAGGTCAAATTTGAATAAAAAAGTCAAATTTGGTCAAAATGCTCTATCTTGACGTAATGACTTAAAAGGTCTACTTTTGACAAGAAAGTTAATTTTGGCCAAAATAGTCAATTTTTAACCTAATGACAACCCCATTAACCCAATAGGTTAACATTTGGCCAAAAAGTCAACTTTCATCAAAATGGTCACTCCTTGACCCAAGGACCAACCCATTAACCCCAAAAGGTCAACTTTTGACCAAAAAGTCAATTTTGGTCAATATAGTCAATTTTTTACCTATGAGCACCCCATTGACTTAATAGGTCAACTTTTGACCAAAAAGTCAACTTTGGTTTAAATGGTCAATTACTGACCCAATGACAACCCCATTGACCCAATGGGTCAACTTTTGACCAAAAATTCAATTTTGGTCAAAGTAGTCAATTTTTGACTTAATGATCAATTATTGACCCAATAAGTTAATCTCTGACCGAAAAGCCAACTTTGGTCAAAATGATCAATCCTTAACTTAATGACCAATCAATTGACCCAATAGGTCAACTTTTACCAAAAAGTCAACATTGGTCAAAATGGTCAATCCTTGACCCAATAGGTCAACTTTTGATCAAAAAGTCATTTTTTATCAAAATAATCAATTTTTGACCTAATGACCACCCATTAACCCACTAGGTCAACTTTTGACCAAAAGGTCAACTTTGGACAAAATGGTCAATCATTGACCCAATGATCAGCCTATTGACTTAATAGGTCAACTTTTGACTACAAAGTCAATTTTTGTCAAAATAGTTAATTTTTGACCTAAAGACCAATTATTGACCTAATATGTTATTCTTTTACCAAAAAGTCAACTTTGATCAAAATGGTTAATCCTTGACCCAATGACCAACTCATCGACCCTATTAATAAAAAGTAAAATTAGGTCAAAATGGTCAATCCTTGATCCAACCCATTGACCTAATTGGTCAACTTTTAACCAAAAAGTTAATTTTGGTCAAAATAGTTAATTTTTGTCCAAATGGCCACCCTTTTTACCCAAAATGTCAACTTTTGACCAAAAAGTTAATTTTGGTCAAAATGGTCAATTTCTGACCTAATGACCAGTTATTGACTCAATCAATGAATCTCTGACCAAAAAGTTAACTTTGGTCAAAATGGTCAATTCTTAACCCAATGACCAATCCATAGACACAATAGGTTAACTTTTAACCAAAAATTCAACTTTGGTCAAAATTGTGAATCCTTGACCCAACGACCCAACATGTCAACTTTTGACCAAAAAGTCAATTTTGGTAAAAAAAATAAACAATTTTTGACCTAATTAACACCCCATTAACCCAATAGGTCAAATTTTGAACAAAAGGTCAACTTTGGTCAAATTGGTTAATCATTGACCCAATGACTAACCTGTTGACCTAATAAATCAACTTTTGACTAAAAAGTCAATTTTGGTCAAAATAGTTAATTTTTAACCTAAAGACCAATTATTGACCCAATAAGTCAATCTCTTACCAAAAAGTCAACTTCGGTCAAGATGGTCAATCCTTTACCCAATGCAAACACATTAACCCAATAGGTCAACTTTTTGACCGAAAAGTCAACTTTGATGAAAATGGTCATTCCTTGACCTATTGACCACCCCATTGACCCAATAGGTCAACTTTTGACCAAAAAGTCAAGTTTGGTCTAAATGGTCAATTTTTGAACCAATGACCAATTATTGACCTAATAAGTCAATCTCTGACCACAGAGTCAACATTAGTCATAGTGGTCAATCTTTGACCCAATGACCACGTTGACCCAATAGGTCAACTTTTGACCAAAAAGTCAAGTTTGGTCAAAATGATAAATCATTGACCCATTCACCATCCCACTGACCTAATAGATCAACTTTTGACCAAAAAGACAATATTTTGTCAAAATAGTCAATTTTTGGCCTAATGACCAATTATTGACCTAATTAGTCAATCTCTGACCAAAAAGTCATGTTTGGTCAAAATGGTCAATTTCTAACCCAATGACCTCCCCATTGACCCAATGGGTCAACTTTTCACCAAAAGTCAACTTTGGTCAAAATGGTCAATCCTTGACTTAATGACCACCCATTTACCCAATAGTTTAACTTTTGACCAGAAAGTCAGGTTATGTCAAAATGATCAATTTCTGACCCATTGATTAACCCATTGACCAACCAATTGACCCAATAGGTCAACTTTTAACCAAAAAGTGAACTTCGGTCAAAATGGTCAATTTTCGACCCAATGACCAACCCATCAATCTAATAGTCAACTTTTGACCAAAAAGTCAACTTTGGTCAATATGGTCAATCCTTGACCTAATGATCTCCCCATTGACCCAATAGGTCATCTTTTGATCAAAAAGTCAAGTTTGGTAAAAATGATCAATTTCTGACCCAACGAACAACCCATTGACTAAATAGGTCAATTTTTGATCAAAAAGTCAACTTCGGTCTATATGGTCAAACTTTGACCCAATGACCAACTCTTTGCCCCAATCGGTAAGCTTTTTACCAAAAAGTTAATTTTGGTCAAAATAGTTAATTTTCGACTCTAATGACCACTTCATCGACCAAACAGTCAACTTTCAGTTAAAATGGTCAATTTCGACCCAACGACCAACCCATCAATCTAATAGAGTCAACATTCGACCAAAAGTCAACCTTGGTCAAAATGATCAATCCTTACCCAATAACCAACCCATTGACCCAATGGGTACACTTTTGACCAAAAGGTCAATTTTGGTCAAAATAGTCAATTTTTTATCTAAAGACCTATTATTGCCTCAATAAGTCAATCTCTGAACAAAAAGTCAACTTTGGTCAAAATGGTCAATCCTTGACCCAATGACCAAGTCATTGACCCACTAGGTCAACTTTTAACCAAAAAGTCAACTTTAGTCAAAATGCTCAATTCTCGACCCAATGAAAAACCCATTAACCCAATAGTTCAAGTTTTAACCAAAAAGTCAATTTTGGTCGAAATAGTCAATTTTTGACCTAATACCCACCCTATTGAGCCAATGACAAACCTATTGACCAATAAGTCAATTTAGGTCAAAATGGTAAATCTTTGAGCCAATGAAAAACTTATTGACCAATAGGTCAAATTATAACCAAAAAGTCAATTTTGATCAAAATAATTAATTTTTGACCTAATGGCTAATTATTGTCCCAATAAATCAATCTTCGACCTAAAAGTAAACTTTGGTCAAAATAGTCAATCCTTAACCCGATGACTAACCCATTGACCCAATAGGTTAAACTTTTGACCAAAAAGTCAACTTTGGTCAAAATGGTAAATCTTTGAGCCAATGACAAGCCTATTGATCAATAGGTCAACTTTTAACCAAAAAGTTAATTTTGATCAAAATAGTTAAATTTTGACCAAATGGCCATCCCATTGACCCAATAAGTCAACTTTTGACCAGAAGTCAACTTTGGTCAAAATGGTGAATTCTGACCCAATGACAACCCCATTGACCAAATGGGTCAACTTTTGACCAAAAATTCAATTTTGGTCAAATTAGTCAATTTTTGACCTAATGACCAATTATTGACCCAATAAGTCAATCTCTGACCAAAAAGCCAACTTTGGTAAAAATGATCAATTTTTGACCCAATGACCACCCCATTGCCTAATAAGTCAACTCTTGACCGAAAATTTAATTTTAGTCAAAGTTGTCAAATTTTGACTTAAAGACCAATTGTTGACCCAATAGCACAACTTTTGACCAAAAAGTCAACTTTGGTCAAGGTCGTAAATTCTTGACCCATTGACCAACCTACTTACCCAATAGATAAACTTTTGGCCAAAAAATCAATTTTTGTCAAAATAGTTGTTAATTTTTTACCTAATGACCAATTATTGACCCTATTAGTCAATCTTTGACCAAAAAGTCAACTTTGGTCAAAATGGTCAATCTTTAACCCAATGACCAACCCTTTGACCCAATTGGTTAACTTTTGACCAAAAAGTCAACTTCGGTCTAAATGGTCAATTTCTGACCAAATGACTAACCCACTAACCAAATAGGTTATCTTTTGACCAAAAAGTCAACTTTGGTTAAAATGATCAATCCTTGAACCAATGACCGACCCAACAGGTCAACTTTTGAACAAAAGTCAATTTCGGTCAAAATAGTCAATTTTTGACCTAATGGTCACCCTTTTGAGTGACCCATCAGGTCAAATTTTGACCAAAGAGTCAACTTTGGTCAAAATGGTCAATTTTTGACCACATGACCACCCCATTGACCCAATGGGTCAATATTTGGCCAAAAATTAAAATTTGGTCAAAAGAGTCAATTTTTGACTTAATGACCAATTATTGAACCAATAAGTCAATCTGTGACTAAAAAGTCAATTTTTGATTAAAATGATCAATCCTTTACCCAATGACCCACCCATTGATACAATAGGTTAACTTTTGACTGAAAAGTCAACTTTGGTGAAAATAGTTAATTTTATACATGATGACCTCCCCATTGACCCAATTGGTCAACTTTTGACCAAAAAGTCAACTTTGGTCAAAATAGTCAATTACTAACCCAATGACCAACACATTGACCAATTAGGTCAACTTTTGTCCAAAAAGTCAACTTTGGTCAAAATGATCAATTCTTGACTCAATGACCAACACACTGGCCCAATAGAATAACTTTTGACCAAAAAATCCATTTCTGTCAAAATAGTCAATTTTTGACATAAGGACCAATTATTCCCCAAATAATTCAATCTCTGACCAAAAAGTCAACATTGGTCAAAATGGGCAATCCTTGATCCAATAACCAAACCATTTACCCAATCAGTTAACCTTTGACCGAATAGTAAACTTTGGTCAAAATGGTCAATCATTAACCCAAAGACTCAATAGGTCAACTTTTGAGCAAGAAGTCAATTTTGGTCAAAATAGTAAATTTTTGACCTAATGACCACCCTATTAACCCAATAGGTCAACTTTTGACCTAAAAGTCAACTTTGGTCAAAATTGTCAATCAATGATCCAATGACCAACCCATTGACCAAAAAGGTCAACTTTTAATTAAAAAGTTAATTTTGGTCAAAATAGTCAATATTTGACCTAGAGACCAATTATTTACCCAATAAGTCAATATCCTAGCAAAAAGTCAACTTTAGTCAAAATGGTCAATCCTTGAATCAATGACCTACCCATTGACCTAATAGGACAACTGTTGACCAAAAAGTCAAATTTGGTAAAAATGGTTAATCCTTAACCAAATGACCAACCCATTGACCTAATTGGTAAACTTCTGACCAAAAAGTCAATTTTGCTTAAAATAGACAATTTTTAACCAAATGGCCACCCCATTAAGCCAATTGATCAACTTTTGACCAAAAACTCAACTATGGTCTAAAAGGTCAATTTCTAACCCAATGAACACCCCAATGACCCAATGGGTCAACTTTTGACCAAAATAGTAAATTTTTGACCTAATGACCAATTTTTGACCCAAAAAGTCAAACTTTGACCAAAAAATAATCTTTGGTCAAAATGGTAAATCCTTGACCCATTGATCAAACCATTGACCTAATAGGTCAACATTTGACCAAAAAGTCAACTTTTGTCAAAATGGTCAATTCTTGACCTATGACCACCCCATTTAACTAACAGGTCAACTTTTCACCAAAAAGATAAGTTTGGTCGAAATGGTCAATTTCTGACCCAATAACCAATCCATTAACCTAATAGGTCAACTTTTAAACAAAAAATTAACTTCGGTCTAAATGGTCAATTTCTTACCCAATGACCAACCCATTGACCCAATAGGTCAACTTTTGACCAAAAAGTCAATTTCAGTTAAAATGGTCAATCCTCGACCAAATGACAAATAAATTGACCCAACCGGCCAACTTTTCACCAAAAAATCAATTTTTAACAAAATAGTAAATTTTTGACCGAATGACCACCTCATTGACCAAATAGGTCAACTTTGGTTAAAATGGTCAATTTCTGACCCAACGACAAACCCATTGACTCAATAGGTCTACTTTTGATCAAAAAGTCAACTTTGGTTAAAATGATCAATCCTTGACCCAATAACCATCGCATTGACTGAATAGGTAAACTTTTGTCCAAAAAGTCAATTTTAGTCAAAATAGTAATTTTTGATCTAATGACCTATTATTGACCCAATAAGTCAATCTATGACCAAAAAGTCAACTTTGGTCAAAATAGCTAATTCTTGACCCAATAACCAACACATTGACCCAATAGGTCAACTTTTAACAAAAAAGTACTTTTTGGGAAAAATAGTCAATTTTTTACCTAATGTCCAATTATTGGCCTAATAAAACAATCTTTGACCCAAAAGTCAACTTTGGTCAAAATGGTCAATCCATGTCCCAATGACCAATCCATTGACCCAATAGGTCAATTTTTAACCAAAAAGTTAACTTTGGTCAAAATGGTTAATCTCTGACCTAATGACAAACCAATTGACCCAATAGGTCAACTTTGGACCAAAAAGTTAATTTTTGTTGAAATAGTCAATTTTTGACCTAATGGCCACCCCATAAACCCAATAAGTCAACTTTTGATCAAAAAGTCAACTTTGCTCAAAATGGTCAATTTCGAACACAATGACCTCCTCATTGACCCAATGGGTTAACTTTTGACCAAAAATTCAATTTATGTCAAAATTGTTAATTTTTAATAAAATGACCAATTATTGACCCAATAAGTCAATCTCAGACAAAAAAGTCAACTTTGGTTAAAATGGTTAATCCTTGACCTAATGACCAACAAATTGACCCAACAGGTTAACTTCTGACCAAAAAGTCAACTTTGGTCAAAACGGTTAATCTTTAACCCAATGACCAAACCATTGACCAAAATGGTCAACATTTGAATAAAATGTCTAGTTTAGTCAAAATGGTCAATTTCTGACCTAACGACCAACCCATTGACCCAATAGGTCAACTTTTGACCAAAAAATCACTTTGGTCAAAATGATGAATCCTTGACCCAACAGCTCAACCTTTGACTAAAAACTCATTTTTGGTCAAATAGTCAATTTTTGACTTAATTACCACCCCATTGACCCAATAGGACAATTTTTTTACCAAAAAGTCAACTTTGGTAAAAATGGTCAATTTCTGACCCAACGACCACCCCATTGACCCAAGGACTCAACTTTTGACAAAAAATTCTATTTTGGCCAAAATAGTCAATTTTTGACCTAATGACCAATTATTGACCCAATAAGTCAATCTCTTACCAAAAAGTTAACAATAGTCAAAATGGTCAATTTTGACCCAATGACCAACCCATTGACCCAATAAGTCAAATTTTGACAAAAAAGTCAATTTTGATCAGTTTAGTCAATTTTTGACCTAAAGACCACCCCATTGACCGAATAGGTCAACTTTTAACCAAAAAGTTAAGTTTGGTAAAAATGGTCGATTTCTGGCCCAAAGACCAACCCATCGACCCAAAGGGCCAGCTTTTGTACAAAAAGTCAACTTTGGTTGAAATGGTCAATCCTTGACCCAATGAACAACCCATTGACACAAAAGGTAAACTTTTGACGAAGAAGTTAATTTTGGTCAAAATAGTCAGTTTTTGATCTAATGACCTATTATTGACCATATAAGACAACCACTAACAAAAAATTTAACTTTGGACAATATGGTCAGTTACTGACTTAATTACCAACCCATTGACCCAATAGGTCAACTTTCAACCAAAAAGTCAACTATGGTTAAATTTGTAAATTCTTGACCTAATGACCAAATCATTGACCCAATAGGACAACTTTTGACCAAAATGTCAATCTTTGTCAAAATAGTCAATTTTTGACGTAATGACCAATTATTGACCCAATAAGTCAATCTCTGACCAAAAAGTCAACATTTGTCAAAATGGTGACTCCTTGACCCAATGACCAACCCACTGACCCAATAGATCAACCATTGACAAAAAGTCAATATTGGTAAAAAATACTCAATTTTTTACCTAATGAACAATTATTGACCCAATGTTGACCCAATATAAGACCAAAAAGTCAATTTTGGTAAAAATGTTCAATCTTGACCTAATGACGAACCCCTTCACCTAATTGGTCAACTTTTGACCAAAAAGTCAACTTTGGTCAAAATATTCAATCCTTGACCCAATGACCAACCAATTTACCCAATAGGTCAACTTTTGACCAAAAAGTCAATTTTGGTTGAAATGGTCAATTTCTGACCTAATGACGAACCCTTCGACCCCATAAATCTACTTTTGACGAAAAAGTCAACTTTGGTCAAAATAGTTAATCCTTGTCCCAATGACTATCTCATTGACCCAATATGTTAACTTTTGACCAAAAAGTCAATTTTGGTCAAAATGGCCAATTTCTGACCTAATGACCAACCCTTTGACCCAATAGGTCTTCTTTTGACCAAAAAGTCCACTTTAGTCAAAATGATAAATCCTTGACAAAATGACCAACCCATTGACCTAACAGATCAACTTTTGACAAAAAGTCAATATTTGGTAAAATAATAATCAATTTTTGATTTAATGACCAATTATTGACCTAATCAGTCAATCTTTGAACAAAAAGTTAATTTTGGTAAAAAATGATCAATCTTGACCCAATGACTAACCCACTGACCCAATAGACTAACTTTTAACCAAAAAATTAACTTTGGTCAAAATGGTCAATCCTTGACCCAATGACCAACCCATTGACCTAATAGGTCAACTTTTGACAAAAAAGTGAATTTTGGTCAAAATAGTAAATTTTTGACCTAATGGCCACCCCATACACCCAATAGGTCAACTTTTCACCAAAAAGTCAACTTTGGTCAAAATGGACAATTTCTTATCCAATGACCACCTCAATGACCCAATAAGTCAACTTTTGACAAAAAAAATTAATTTTAGTCAAAATAGTCAATTTTTGACCTAATGACCAATTATTGACCCAATAAGTCAATCTCTGACCAAAAGTAATCTTTGGTCAAAATGTTCAATGCTTGACCCAATGACCAACCCATTGACCCAATAGGTTAAACTTTTGGCGAAAGAGTTAACTTTGGTCAAAATGGTCAATTTCTGACCCTATAACCACCCAATTAACCCAATGGGTTCACATTTGACCAAAAAGTCAATTTTTGTCATTATAGTGAATTTTTGACATAATGACCAATTATAGACCCAATAAGTCAATCTCTGACCAAAAAGTTAATTAAGGTAAAAATGGTCAATCCTTGACCCAATGACCAACCCATTGTCCCAATAGGTCAACTTTTGACCAAAAAGTCAACTTTGGTCTAAATAGTTAATTTTTGGTCTCATGACAGCCTCATTGACCCAGTAGGTCAACTTTTAACCAAAAAGTAAACTTTGGTCAGAATGGTCAATTACTAACTCATTGACCAACGTATTGACCAAATAGGTCAACTTTTGACCAAAAAGTCAACTTTGGTCAAAAATGGTCAATCTTTGACCCAATGACTAACCCATTGACCCAATATGTCAACTTTTGACCAAAAAGTCAATTTGTTCAAAATAGTCAACTTTTGACCTAATGGCCACCCCATTGGCCCAATAGGTCAACTTTTGACCGAAAAAGTCAACATTGGTCAAAATGGTCAATTTCTGACTCAATGACGCCTCCATTGGCCAATGGGTCTACATTTGACCAAAAATTTGATTTTGGTCAAAATAATCAATTTTTTAACCAAATGACAAATTATTGACCCAATAAGCCAATCACTAACCAAAAAGTCAACTTTAGTCAAAATGGCCAGTTACTGACCAAATTACAAACCCTTTGACCCAATAGGTCAACTTTTGACCAAAAAGTCAACTTTGGGTAAATTTGTCAATTCTTGACCCAATCACCAACTCATTGACCCAAAAGGACAACCTTTGACCAAAATGTCAATTTTTATCAAAATAGTCAATTTTTGACGTAATGACCAATTAGTGGCCCAATAAGTCAATCTCTGACCAAAAAATTAACATTGGTCAAAATAGTTAATCCTTGACCCAATGACCAACCCACTGACCCAATAGTTCAACCTTTGACAAAAAGTCAACTTCGGTCTATTTGGTGAAAACTTAACCCAATGACCAACTCATTGACCCAATCGACTAACTTTTCACCAAAAAGTTAATGTTGGTCAAAATAGTCAATTTTTTACCTAACGACTAACCTTATCAACCAAGTAGGCAGTCAACTTTCGTTAAAACGGTCAATTTTTGACCCAACGACCAACCCATTGACCCAATAGGTTAACATTTGACTAAAAATCAACTTTGGTCAAAATGATCAATCCTTGACCAATAGCCAACCCATTGACCCAATGGGTAAACTTTTGACCAAAAGGTCAATTTTGGTCAAAATAGTCAATTTTTTATCTAAAGACCTATTATTGACCAAATAAGTCAATCTTTGAACAAAAAGTCAACTTTGGTCTAAATGCTCAATCCTTGACCCAATGACCAACCCATTGACCCAATAGGTTAACTTTTGACCAAAAGTCAATTTAGGTCAAAATAATTAATTTTTGACCTAATGATTAATTATTGTCCCAAACTCAGTCAATCCTCAATCTAACTGACCAATCCATCGACTCTAATAAAGTTAAACTTTTGACAAAAAATCAACTTTGGTCAAAATGGTAAATCTTTGAGCCAATGACAAACCTATTGACGAATAGGTCAACTTTTAACCAAAAAGTCTATTTTGATAAAAAAAAGTCAATTTTTGACCAAATGACCATTGACCCAATAAGTCAACTTTAGGCCAAAAGTCAACTTTAGTCAAAATGGTGAATTTCTGACCCAATAACCTCCCCATGGACCCAATGGGTCAACTTTTGACCAAAAATTCAATTTTGGTCAAAAAAGTCAATTTTTGGCCTAATGACCAATTATTGACCCAATAAGTCAATCTCTGACTAAAAAGTTAACTTTGGTCAAAATGTTCAATTTTGGAAACAATGACCACCCCATTGACTCAATGAGTCAACTCTTTACCGAAAATTCAATTTTGGTCAAACTTGTAAAATTCTTGACTTAATGACTCAATTGTTGACCTAACAGTCAACTTTTGACCAAAACTAGTCAAAGTCGTAAATTCTTGAACCATTGACAAACCCACTGACCAAATAGATAAACTTTTAACGAAAAAAGTCGATTTTTGTCAAAATAATCGTCAATTTTTTACCTAATGACCAATTATTCACCCAATTAGTCAATCTCTCACCAAAAAGTCAACTTTGGTCAAAATGCTCAATCCTTAAGCCAATAACTAAACCTTTGACCCAATTGGTTAACTTTTCACCAAAAAGTAAATGTCGATCTAAATGGTCAATTTCTGACCTAATGACTAATCCACTAACCCAATAGGTCAGCTTTTGACCGAAAAGTCAACTTTGGTCAAAGTGGTCATTCCTTGACCCAATGACTGACTCATTGACCAATAAGTTAACTTTTGAACAAAAAGTCAATTTTGGTCAAAATAGTCAATTTTTGACCTAATGACCAATTATTGACCCAATAAGTCAATATGTGACCAAAAAGTCAACTCTGGTCATAATGGTCAATCATTGACCAACCGACCAACCCATCAATCCAATACGTCAACTTTTAAATGAAAAGTCAACTTTGGTCAAAATGGTTAATTTTTGACCCAATGACCAACCCATTGACCCAATATGTCTACATTTGACAAAAAAATCAATTTTGGTCAAAGTAGTCAATTATTGACCTAATGGTCGACCCATTGACCCATTAGGTCAACTTTGGACCAAAAAGTCAGCTTTGGTCAAAATGGTCAATTTCTGACCCAATGACCGCCCCATTTACCCAATGGGTCAACATTTGACCAAAAATTAAATTTTGGTCAAAAGAGTCAATTTTTGACTTAATGACCAATTATTGACCCAATAAGTCAATCAGTGACCAAAAAGTTAACTTTGGTCAAAGTAGTTAATTTTTGACTTGATGACCACCCCATTGACCCTATAGGTCAACTTTTGACTAAAAGTCAACTTTAGTCAAAATGGTCAATTACTAACCCAATGTCTAACACATTGACCAACTAGGTCAACTTTTGACCAAAATGTCAAATTTGGTCAAAATGGTCAATTCTTGAACCAATGATGAATTTGTTCACCTAATAGAACAATTTTTGACCAAAATGTCAATTTTGGTCAAAATAGATAATTTTTGACCTAATGACCAATTATTGATCCAATAAGTCAATCTTTGATCAAAAAGTCAACATCGGTCATAATGGTCAATCATATACCCAAATTTTGACCTAATTTTTGTCAAAATAGTAAATTTTTGACATAATGACGACCACATTAACCCAATAGGTCATTTTTGACCAAAAAGTCAACATTGGGCAAAATGGTTAATCAATGATGCAATGACCAACCCGTTGACCTAAAAGGTCAACTTTCGACTAAAAGTAAATTTTGGTCAAAATACTCAAATTTTGACCAAAAGACTAACTATTGACCCAATAAGTCAATGTCTTACCAAAAAGTCAACTTTGGTTAAAATAGTCAATCTTTGACCTAACGACCAAACCATTGACCCAATAGGACAACTTTTGACCAATAAAATTTGGTAAAAATAGTCTATCCTTAACCAAATGACAAACCCGTTGACTCAATTGTTAAACTTTTGACCAAAAAGTTAATTTTGGTTAAAATAGTTAATTTTTGACAAATTGGCCACCCGATTAACCCAATTTGTCAAATTTTGACCAAAAAGTCAACTTTGGTTTAAATGGTCAATTTCTGACCTAATGACTATCCCAATGACACAATGGGTCAGCTTTTGACCAAAATAGTCAATTTTCGACCTAATGACTAATTTTTGACCCAATAAGTCAATCTTTGACCAAAAAGTAAACTTGGTCAAAATGGTCAATCCTTGACCCAATGATCAACACATTGACCCAATAAGTCAACTTTTGACCAAAAAGGCAACTTGGGTAAAAATGGTCAGTCCTTGACCTAATGACCACCGCATTTACCCAATAGGTCAACTTTCGACCAAAAAGTCAAGTTTGGTCAAAATGGTCAATTTCTGACCCAATAACTAACACATTGACCCAATATGTCAACTTTTAACCAAAAATTTAACTTCGGTCTAAATGGTCAATTTCTGACCCAATGACCAACCCTTTGACCCAATAGGTCAACTTTTGACTAAGAAGTCATTTTCAGTTTAAATGGTCAATGCTTGACCAAATGACAATCCAATTGACCCAATCAAACAACTTTTCACCAAAAAGTCAATTTTGGTTAAAATAGGCAATTTTTGACTGAATGACCGCCTCATTGACCAAATAGGTCAACTTTGGTTAAAATGGTCAATTTCTGACCTAACGACCAACCCATTGACCCAATAGGTCAACTTTTGACCAAAAATTCAACTTTGGTTAAAATGATCGATCCTTAACCCAATGACCAACCCATTGACACAAAAGGTAAAATTTTGATGAATAAGTTAGTTTTGGTCAAAATAGTCAGTTTTTCATCTAATGACCTATTATTGACCCAATAAGTCAATCTCTGACCAAAAAGTCAACTTTGGTCAACATAATAAATTTTTGACCCAATGATAAGACCATGACCCAATATGTCAACTTTTGATCAAAAAACCAACTCTAGTCAAAATGGTTAATTGTTGACCCAATGATCAACTCATTGACACAATAAGAAAACTTTCGAGCAAAAAGTCAATTTTGGTCAAAATAGTTAATTTTTGACCTTTTGACCAACTATTAACCCAATAAGTCAATCTCTGACCAAAAAGTCAACATTGGTGATAACGGTCAATCCTTGACCCAACGACCAACCCATTGACCCAATAGTTTACATTTTGACCAAAAAAGTCAACTTTTGTCAAAATGGTCTATCCTTGACCCAATGACTCAATAGGTCAACTTCTGACCAAAAAGTCAATTTTGCTCAAAATAGTCAATTTTGCTCAAAATAGTCAATTTTTGACCTAATGACCACCCCATTAACCTAATAAGTCACTAATTTAAAAGTCAACTTAGGTCATAATAGCCAATCATTAACCTAATGACAAATCCATTGACATGGGTCAACATTTATCTAAAAATTTAATTTTGGTCAAAATAGTCAATTTTTTACCTAATGACCAATTTTTGACCCAATAAGACAATTACTAACCAAAAAGTCAACTTTGGTCAAAATGGTCGGTTACTGACCCAATTACCAACTCATTAACCCAAAAGGTCAACTTTCGACCGAAAAGACAACTTTGGTTAAATTTATCAATTCTTGACTCAATGACCAACTAATTGATTCATAAGGGTAACTTTTGATCAAAATGTAAATATTTGTTAAAATAGTCAATTTTTGACGTAAGGACCAACTATTGATCCAATAAGTCAATCTCTGACCAAAAAGTCAACATTTGTCATAATAGTCAATCATTGACCCGATGACCAACCCATTGACCTAATCAGTCAACTTTCGACCAAAAAGTTAACTTCTGTTAAAATGATAAATTCTTGACCCAATGACCAACCTATCGCTCTCGATAGATCAACTTTTACAAAAAGTCAATATTGGTAAAGAATAGTCAATTTTTGATCTAATGACCAATTATTGGCCCAATTAGTCAATTTATGACCAAAAAGTCAATTTTGGTGAAAATGGTTAATCTTGACCCAATGACCAACCCATTGACCCAATAGGTAGACTTTTAACCAAAAAGTTAACTTTGGTCAAAATGGTCAATCCTTAACCCAATGACCAACCAATTGACCAAATAGTTCAACTTTTGACCAAGAAATCAACTTTTGTCAAAATGGTCAATCCTTGACCTAATGACCATCTCATTAACCCAAAAGGCCAACTTTTGACCAAAAAGTCAATTTTGGTCAATATAGTCAATTTTTGACCTAATTACCACCCCATTGACTTAATAGGTCAACTTTTGACCAAAAGTTAACTTTGGTCAAAATGCCTAATTTCTGACCCAATGGGTCAACTTTAGACCAAAAATTAAATTTTGGTCAAAGTAATCAATTTTTGACTTAATGACCAAGTATTGACCCAATCAGTCAATATCTGACCAAAAAGTCTACTTTGGCTAAAATGATAAATCCTTGACCGAATGACCAATCCATTGATCCAATAGGTAAACTTTTCACTTAAAAGTCAACTTTGGTCAAAATGCTAAATCCTTGACCCAACATGTCAACTTTTGATAAAAAAAAGTCAATTTTTGTCAAATAATCAAGTTTTGACCTAAAGAGCACCCATTAACCCACTAGGTCAACTTTTGATAAAAAGGACAACCTTAGACAAAATGGTCAACCATTGACCAAACGACCAACCTATTACTAATAGGTCAATTTGTGACTAAAACGTCTATTTTTGTTAGAATAGTCAATTTTTGAACTAAAGACCAATTATTGATCCAATAAGTCAATCTCTTACCAATATGTCAACTTTGGTCAAAATAGTCAATCCTTGACCCAATGACCACCCATTGACCGTATTACAAAAAATTTAAATTTGGTCAAAATGGTCAATCCTTGACCCAATGAACAACACATTGACCCAATGAACAACACATTGACCCAATAGGTCAACTTTTGACCAAACAGTCAATTTTGGTCAAAATAGTCAATTTTTGACCTAATGGCCACCCCATTGACCCAATATATCAACTTTTAACTAAAAAGTCAATTTTTGTCAAAATGGTCAATTTCTGACTTAATGACCAATTATTGACCCAATGACCAAAATGTCAACTTTGGTCAAAATTGTCAATTATTTAGCCAACGACCAATCCAAAGACATAATAACTCAACGTGACCATTAAGCTAACTTTGGTCAAAATGGCCAATCCTTGACCCAATGACCTAATAGGTCAACATTTGACCAAAAAGTCAATTTTGGTTAAAATAAACAATTTTTGATCTAATGACCACCCCAATAACCCAATAGGTCAACTTTTGAAGAAAAGGTCAACTTTGGTCAAAATGGTCAATCACTGACCCAATGACCAACCCATTGACCTAATAGGTCAACTTTTGACTAAAAGTCAATTTTGGTCAAAATAGTTAATTTTTGACCTAAAGACTAATTATTGACCAAATAAGTCAATCTCTTACCAAAAAGTAAACTTTGGTCAAAATGGTCAATCCTTTACCCAAAGACCATCCCATTGACCCAATAGGTCAACATTTTGATAAAAAAGTCAACTTTGGTCAAAATGGTCAATCCTTGTCCGAATGACTAACTTATTAACCCAATCGGTTAACTCTTGACCAAAATGTTAATTTTGGTCAAAATAGTCAATTTTTGACTTAATGACCAATTATTGACCCAATTAGTTAATCTTTGACCAAAAAATCAACTTTGGTCAAAATGGTCAATCATTGTCCCAATCCCCAACCAATTGACCCAATTGGTCAACTTTTGACCAAAAAATCAACTTTAGTCAAAATGGTCAATCTTTGACCCAATGACCAACCCTTTGACCCAATTTGTCAGCTTTGACAAAAAAGTCAATTGTGGTCAAAATAGTAAATTTTTGACCTAATGCCACCCTATAGACCCAATAGGTTAACTTTTCACCAAAAAGCCAACTTTAGTCAAAATGGCCAATTTCTTACCCAATGACCACCCCATTAACCCAATGGGTCAATTTTTAACAAAAATTTAATTTTGGTCAAAATAGTCAAATATTGACCTAATGACCAATTATTGACACAATAAGTCAATCTCTGACCACAAAGTAATATTTGGTCAAAATGATCAATGCTTAACCCAATGACCAACCCATTGACCCGACAGGTCAACTTCTGACGAAATGGTCAACTTTGGTCAAAATGGTTAATTTTTGACCATATAACCACCCCATTGACCCAATGGTCTCACATTTGACCAAAAAGTTAATTTTTAACAAAATAGTCAATTTTTGACATAATGACCAATTATTGACCCAACAAGTCAATCTCTGACCAAAAAGTCAACTTTGGTAAAAATGGTGAATCCTTGACACAATCACCAACCCATTAAGGCAGTAGCAACTTTTGATCAAAAAGTCAACTTTGGTCAAAATAGTTAATTTTTGGCATAATGACTACCCCATTGACCCAATAGGTCAACATTTGACCAAAAAGTGAACATTGGTCAAAATGGTCAATTACTGACCCATTGACCAACACATTCACCCAATAGGTCAACTTTTGACCAAAAATTCAACTTTGGTCAAAATTGTCAATCTTTGACCCAATGACCAACCCATTGACCCAATATGTCAACTTTTGACCAAAAAGTCAATTTTGGTCAAAATAATCACTTTTTAACCTAATGGCCACCCCATTGACCTAATAGGTCAACTTTTGAATGAAAAATCAACATTGATCGAAATGGTTAATTTCTGACCCAATGACCACACCATTGGCCCAATGGGTTAACATTTGACCAAAAATTCAATTTTGGTCAAAATAGATAATTTTTGACCTAATGACAAATTATTGACCAAATAAGTCAATCACTAACCAAAAAGTCAACTTTGGTCAGAATGGTAAGTTACTTACCAAATTCCCAACCCATTGACCAAATAGGTCAACTTTTGACGAAAAAGTCAACTTTAGTTAAATTTGTCTATTCTTGACGAAATGACCAACTCATTAACGCAACAGAACAACTTTGGACCAAAATGCCATTTTTTATCAAAATAGTCAATTTTTGATGTAATGACTAATTAATGACCCAATAAGTCAATCTCTGACAAAAAAGATAACATTAGTCAAAATAGTCAATCCATGACCCAATGACCAACCCATTGACCAATAGGTCAACTTTTGACCAAAAAGTTAACTTTGGTCAAAATGGTATATTAACCCACAATTTTTTTTTTATTATGATATTTTTAATTTAATTGCAACGACGCCAAAAACTTGACCCCACTATATTATATGTATAGAATTGTAATTGTTTATGTTGTGGATGCTACGCAAGTATACGTATCGTATCAAGTAATACAGGACTCTAGTGGAGTCCTGGTTATCGATCCCACAGGGAAAGAGAAAATTAAATAACAGCTAATTTTAAAATAATAATAATAATAATAATAAAATAGTATACGAAAATTTGGAATTCTAAATTTAAGCGCAATAAACTAAACTAAGTATTTTAATTAGAGTAACTTAACTAAGTAGAAAATTAATACGTATTGAAAGTGCAGAAATTAAACTAATTGCTAAATAAGTCTTAACTATTCGTAAAAAGTATATTTCCTCGTTTAGAAATTTAACCGATCGATGAATATAAATAGATAATTTTTAAGGTATTGTGACAAATAGGAGCATTCCTATTCTTTACCCTTTGGTCCAGTGTAAAGAATATCGACTAATCCTACGTTTGATTACCGAATCGCGGCTAGGCCGGGAGGATACCGACCGCCACTTCGTAGCTCCCACGTTCCCCTCGCCCGAGGGCTAACATCTACACTTCAGCCTTCAAACAATAGGACCAAATTGAATATTTTAGTCCGTCACACTAAAATGCTCAATTCTACGCCCAAGTGATATTATTTCCCTATTTATTTGCACCTTCCTTCCAAGGCTTTTGAATTCCCGAATATCGTATGTAATTTTTACTATAGTTGATAATCAACATATTTTAACAAATGAAATGGCCAGTTTGAAAGTAAATTAAGTTTTAAGTAAAAATTATCACAAGTTATTAATATATATAAAAGTACTTCTATTTAAAGTTCATCAAGTCACTTAATTTCATAACAGGGAGAAAGACTAATAAACTACTCAGAATGCATGAGATCTAAACTAAGCATGGATTTCATTTAAAGTTAAAAACAATAAATACAAATACTTATCTCGATTTATCCCTGCGTACTCGTCAGCTCCTTTCGACTCTTCCTTCCAGTACAACACGACTCACTAATTACTCACTAAACTCACTCAAGAGACAATTTGACACACAAAGACTACACTCAAAGAAAAAGACAACACTTAAAAAAACTTAAAAAAAAACACTTAGAGACTGAATTTTGGCCTCTATATATAGAGGTGAGTGAAGGACCAAGAGGTGTGTAAGCATCTCTTCAAAAGGTGTCCAGGTTCAATGTATCTGCGCCATTTGAACTATCTCATCGTCGGCGACGAACTACCTCTCCGCCGGCGAGGCTTCTAAGGTCTTCGAACCGCGCTATCTCGTTGTCGGCTGGGTTCGAGCTCGTTGTCGGCCGAGACGATTATAAATCCTTCGAATTTTCTTCCGTACTTCGCTCGTCGGCGGACTCGATCTCGCCGTTGGCGACTCAAAGATAAATTGCATTATTTTCTTCCTTTTTGCTCCAAATCCGCTCCTTTTTATGATTTTTGCTTTTATTACCTAAATTCTCCATTCCCGCAACAAAAAAAAGAAAATACCTTTCTTTAAAGTGCAATTTCATCAAAAATAAGTATGAATTTCTTAATAAATTTTTCAATGATCAAAATCCCCCAAACTTACTTATTACTTCGTCCTCAAGTAATTTTAGTACTACATAAAAATAATGAGTTCTATAATAAGATTTTTCAATTTAAATAACTATGAATTAGATTAATTAATATCATAATAAAGTTAAATAAAAATAATTCATGTAATTTAATTAATCTTATAGAAATAAATTATTTAGTTATCGTGTCTAAGATTTCTAGCTTACTATTCATTTCAGGAATGACTATATTTAAAAGAATAATTACTTAAGATATTCATATGATAAAAAATTCAAGAAAACACTATTAGGCAAAATTCTAATCCATAAACATAAGTTTGGAAATATCTAAGTTTTTCCCTTTAGGTTAATTCAAATGAAACCAATTTTTGATAAGGCATCTCCTCAAGCTTCTCCTCATTTTTCTTTTTCTTTTTTTTTTCTAATGAGGATTACTGTATCTGGAGAGCCTGTTAATAATTTTGAACTTCATTTTCATCTTCCTAAATTTGAAACTTAGGAATATTTCTTAGCTTATATATACTTCATAGTTTTTACTTCATTGATTTTCAATCTTTTCTTTTTCAAATGAATACTTAAGAATTTTAATTTTTAGAATATAGTTTTCCTTACTAAAAATAGTTTACTATGTTCTTATTCCCTTTAACCAAATATTTTATTCTATTTAATTAATTAAAGCACTAGAAATATTTCATTTAACCTTTTATAATAATTAAATAAAATAATTCATATTAATTAAATTGAAAAAATTTGCTATAAAAAATCATTTTATAATAATTTGAAAATAGAAATTGAGAACAAGTTAATAACTAAATTTGTATTTTACTCCCCCCCAAACTTAAATTTTTACATCTACTCTAAATAATGAAAAAGGGAAAGTAAATAAATCATACCTTTGAAGTTTAGGTATTTCTTTTTTCTTTGAAATTTTTGCAATGCTTTTTCATTTTTCATCGAACCTCGTACTCGTTAGTATTCTCCATATATATATAACAATTTAAAGAAAATGCAGGGATAAAATCCGAGATAAGTATTAAATACGACAATTAAAATTAACTCTACACTACACATATGAATTACTAACATATTAAAAACATCAACTAACAGATTAACAATTTTACAACTTAAAACAATACAGAATAAAATAAAAACATACTAAAGAAAACTAACATCCTATTTAACATAAAAACAAATGCAATTAACTAATACAAAAAAACAAAAACTAAACTACTATAACAATTTAAGCAAATTAATCTAACTAACATCCAATGTCTCACAACATAAAGTAATGAATATTATAAACATATAAAAGTTTCCAAAATAACTTAACATCAAACAAACAAAACAAATAAAGTCCTATTCTTCAGCATCAAAGTCCCATGCTATATCATCTCCTCCCTGATCTGTAGGCTGAGAAGACTGAGCAGGCTGGTACTGTGAATATCGGGGGCACTCAGGAAAGACAACATCTAAATCACCACTCCCATAACGACGTTCAGCTTCATAGTATGCAATCTCGTATTCCGAATGTCGCTGGAGATATTCGCTATCATAATCATGTCTCCTCTCCAGATTATCAATCCTTTGATCAAAATGATCAAATCTTCTCCCCATATTTTCTCCAAATTGCTCAAAACTCCTCTTACGCAAAGGTCGCCTCATTCATCGATCTTGTAGGGTAGGGGTGGTAGGCTCGGAGGTTCATAGCTAGTAGAGGGTATATCTCTACTTGACTGAGTGAAATAACTTCTCACTCCTGATCTCCATCCTTCGTGGGATTCATATTTCTTTATATTAGCCCGAGTTAGGGGTTTTATAGGCTCTCTCCATTCTTCATCATCTCTTGCCTCTACCCCAGATAATTGGCAAAGTGCATAGATAAGACCAGGATGTCCTAGTCCTCCTCCACTTTCATTTCTAGTAGTGGCTAATATGTTTTTATATATAACATTTCCCACATTAATACTCTTCTGGTTCTGAATACAGAAATTCAGAACTGCTCTTTCTCTTGTTACCTCACTGTGGTGATATGTGGGTAACAGAGTAGAACAAATAAAGTAATGCCAGGCTTTGGAGACTGCACTTAATTTAGAAAGAGGAAAATTCACTCTTTCCTGTCGCTTAATTTTCCAAACTCCGGTTCCATCAGTGAGAAAGCTAATGACTTCCTCCAGTGGTCCTTCCATCGTTCCAAAAGTTTCATACTCGCTAAAGTGCGAGTCATGAACTTCATAGAACGAGTTAATTCTTGCAGCATTGAAATCTACAAAAAATCCTCGTACCTTTACTGGTGCATCTTCAGTGGCAGTCAAATTGGCATAAAATTCTTTAACCACTTCTACAGCTGCTCTATATTGAACGTAACAGAAATTCTCCAAACCTCGTTCCTTAATAACTCTTTTCTTTACCAAAACCTTGTTGAAGATCCGCTGCGCTTCCGCACTCACAAATTTCTTCCGGTTAAACACTCCAGAATTAGAGGAATCTAAGAATTTGGAGGCCATTATGGTGAATGGAATGAATTCTAGTGAAGAAGGCGATCTAGAATGATTTAAGAATGGGTTTTCACAAAGGAATTGGTGTTGAAACCGTCTAAATCGGCATTCAAATTATAAATAACTCATCTTTATAACTTCCTCGCTGTCGGCGAGAAGTTTCTCACCGTCGGCGACTCGGCTATAAACCGCCTCCCATGTTCTCGCCTGTCGGCGGACGTTTCGCCGTCGCCGAGCTCGATAAATAAACCGAATTTAATTTAGGCGCGAACCTTGCTGTCGGCGAGTATCGACGTCGCCGTCGGCGAGATTTCAAAATAATGTCCAATTTCGCTCTAAATCGAATAATTTCTTTTCTCATCATAATGGTTCGAATATGTGATGATTCTTAATAATAATTTAGTAAAGTTTCAATAATATAGACTAACTATTAAGATACAATAAAAATAGATAACTAATATAGGTTGCCTCCCATAAAGCGCTTGGTTTAACGTCGTCAGCCCGACCTAATTTCAATTATTAATCGAGTCGACTAAGCATTAAAATCTCTTTATAGTTAGGTCTTATACCTTCGAAATACGGTTTTAATCTATGTCCATTAACTTTAAATTTATGTCCAGCTTTTGGATCTTCGATTTCTATAGTTCCGTATGAAAATATTTGAGTTATGGTGAAAGGTCCTAACCATCGAGACTTCAATTTTCCAGGAAATAATTTCAATCTATTATTATATAGCAAAACTTCCTGTCCTGGTTCAAAATTTCTCTGATTAATCTTCCGATCATGCCATAATTTCATCTTTTCTTTATAAATCCGATCATTATCATATTATTCATTTCTTAATTCTTCCAATTCATTTAATTGCAACAATCTCTTCTCACCAGCTTCCTTCATATTATAATTAAATTCTTTAATCGCCCAATATGCTTTATGTTCTAATTCAACCGGTAAGCGGCATGTTTTTCCATATATAAGCCTGTAAGGAGTCATTCCAATCGGAGTTTTATAAGCAGTCCTATAAGCCCATAATGCAGTGTCTAATCTAATAGACCAATCTAACCTATTTGGGTTTACAGATTTTTCTAAATACGTTTAATCTCATGATTAGATACTTCAGCTAATTCGCTAGTCTGTGGATGATAAGCAGTGGATATCTTATGAGTAATATTGTATTTTTCTACTAGTTTGTGAATGTATTTATTTCTAAAATGAGTTCCTCCGTCGATGATAATCACTCGGCATTCCAAATCTAGTAAAAATATTTTTCATCGAAATTTTGAAACACTCTTAGCATCACACCTAGATAAAGCTATAGCCTCAATCCATTTGGAAACATAATCAACAGCCTACTAATATATATGAGTTTCCAAATGAAGGAATAAAAGGTCCCATAAAATCTAATCCCCAAACATCAAAAATTTCAACTTCTAATATAAAATTCGCAGGCATTTCGTTTTTTCTAGATATATTTCCTACTCTTTCGACATTTATCGCAAGTTTTAATATATCCGTATACATCTCTAAATAGAGTAGCCAGTAAAATCCAGTATCGTAGAATCTTATAAGCGCTTTATCGGTCCCAAAATGTCCTCCAAAATCGAATCATGACATTTTTGAATAATTGGTTCGGTTTCTTCATAAGGTATACATCTTCTAATAATTAAATCCTTACATTGTTTATATAAATATGGTTCATCCCAAAAATAGGTTTTCGTATCATGGATGAATTTTTTCGTTGTTGCAAAGTTAGCATAGGTGGTAAAATATTACTAACTACATAGTTTACTATATCAAGATACCATGGTATTTTCCACTCATCGATATTATATAGTTGTTCATCGAAGAAAACCGTCTATAATTTCATTTTCAATATCGTATAATTCATGATTTTCTAATCTCGATAAATGATCCGCAATTCGATTATCGGCTCCTTTCTTATTAACGATCTCAAAATCGAATTCTTGCATTAATAGCATCCATCTAATTAATCTTGGTTTGGAATCTTTCTTTTGCATTAAATATTTGATAGCTAGAATGATCAGATATGCACGATACATTTTGTTCCAATCGCATAAGGTCTAAATTTATTAAAACCATATACTACCGCTAATAATTCTCTTTCTCAGAATCGTATAATTTATTTCAGCATTATTTAGAGTTTTACTAAAGCATAGTATATAACTTTAAAAATCTTTTCATATCTTTGCCCAAGAATCGCTCCTACAAGATAATCACTAGCATCACACATAAGCTCGAATGGTTTCTCCCAGTTAGGTGAAACTATTATAGGTGCCGTAATTAATTTTTCTTTTAAGAGTTCAAAAGCATTCGGGCATTCGATTGTAAATTCAAATTTCTTGTTCTTTTCGAGAAGTTGGCATAGTAGGTTTAGTAATTTTTGAAAAATCTTTTATATAGCGTCCGTAAAATCCAAGATGTCCAAGAAAACTTCTTACCCCTTTTACCGTAGTTGGAGGTGGTAATTTAGCTATAACTCGAATTTTTGCGTGGTCCACTTCCATGCCTTTTTCCAAAATTTTATGCCTTAATACAATGCCGCCCGCAACCATAAATCGACATTTCTCCCAATTTAGAACTAAATTTGTTTTCTCACATACTTCTAATACTTTTTCAAGATGAGTTAAGCATGTGTCAAATGATGTTCCAAATACAGAGAAATCATCCATAAATACTTCTATTCCATTGTCAATTAACTTACTAAATATAGACATCATAAATCTCTGGAATGTTGCTGGTGCATTACATAATCCAAAAGGCATTCTTCGAAAAGCGAAAGTTCCATAAGGACTAGTAAATGTAGTTTTCTCGATCCTCGTGAGCAATTTGTATTCGATGATAACCGGTGTATCCATCTAGAAAACAAAAATACTTATGTCCGGCTAATCTATCTAACATCCGGTCTAGAAATGGTAAAGGGAAGTGATCTTTCCCGGTGGCGGTATTTAATTTCCTATAATCAATACATATACGCTAACCAAGCAACTCGTCTTATAGGAATAAGATCGTTATTTTCATCGCAATGACGCGTCACTCCTCCCTTTCTTAGAACACAAGGAATCGGGCTTACCTAAGCACTCGTCGAAATAGGATATATAATACCATTATCTAACCATTTTAAAATTTCTTTCTTAACTCTTTCATTATCGGGTTTAATCTCCTTTGGGATCCGCTTTAAGTTTATATTCATCATCTAAAATAATTCTATGCATACAAATTCAAGGACTAATTCCTTTAATATCTCGCTAAAGTCCAACCAAAAGTTTTCTTATATTTTTTTAAAGTTTCTAAAAGTTTTTGTTCTTGAGATTCGTTTAATGCGTATGAAATAATAATCGGTAAAGTTGAAGAATTACCTAAATAAGCATATTTCAAATGATCGTGTAATATTTTTAGCTCAAGTTCAAGAGGTTTAATAATTAATGGAACTATATTCTTGTCAGTTGTTTTCGTATTATCCAAAAATTCAAATCTTTCCCGAATATAATCTAGTTCTTCATTATTATCTTCAATTAATTCAAGTTGTTTTTTCTTTCTCTAATTTATCTTCGTAATATTCCTTAAAATGTTCTTGTTGTAAATGTTCAAGTATTTCCATCCGAAAACATTCATCATCTTTTTCTAGTACGCAGGATATTTCATTGATTTTGCAATATTAAATGTAACTTTTTGGTCATTTACTCTTATAGTAAATTCTCCTTTCGAACATCAATCATAGCTTTTCCAAGTAGCTAAAAATGGTCTTCCTAAAATGATAGGAATTTCTTTATCTTCCTCCATATCTAAAACAATAAAATCTACTCGGGAAGATAAATTTATCCACTTTTACTAACACATCTTCAATAACTCCCTTAGGATAAGTAACCGAACGATCAGCTAATTGAAGGGTTACCGAAGTAGGTGTAATTTTTCCTAATCCTAATCTCTTAAAAATCGATAGAGGCATTAGATTGATGCTTCGCTCCTATGTCACACAAATCTTTTCCATAAAAATTTTCTCCTATAGCGCAGAGGTATAGTGAAACTACCGTAATCTTTCAATTTTTCAGAAGCTTCTTCTAAATAATAGCACTACACTCTTCACTAAGTGCGATTGTTTCATTATCAGTGAATTTCTTTTCTTATTTAGAATATCTTTCATAAATTTTACATAATTTGGCATCTGATCTAAAGCTTCGACAAAAGGTATATTGATTGTTAATTTCTTTAATATTTCAAGGAATTTAAGCAAATTGTTTATCTTTTTTATGTTGAGCTAGTCGTCGAGGAAATGGTGGTGGAGGTTTTTCAACAGTAAATTTTCATAGGTATTAAAGGATGTTCTAAGTTCGAATCTTGTCAAGTGTTTCCTTTTCAATTTCCACTTCCTCTTTTGCTTTCAAGTTCTTTTTGAATTCGAGGTTCTAATTCTTTTCCACTCCTTAGTCAGTATTGCTTTAATTTGTTCTTTTCCTTGATCTTTACGATTTATTTCTACATTACTAGGAAAAGTTCCGTATATTCTATTATTTAGCGCAAGAAGCAATATGTCCAAGTCGAGTTTCGATATTTTTAAAAGATGTTCCTTGAATTTGTAATTGATTTCCTTGAATTTGTAGTTGATTTCCTTGATTTTGTAGTTGATGACCCATATTCAAAATTAATTCATCCATAGATAATTTCTTATCTTTGAATCGAGGGTTATTGTTATTAAATCCAGTGGGTAATTAGTGTTTATAGTTCGGGTTTGCTTGATTAGGTTGATTCATCCATTGTTGATTAGATGTTTTATTCCAATTAAAATTTGGATGAGTTTTCCAACCAGGATTATAATAGTTTGAATAAGGGTTATTAGTTCTATTATTAATAGCATTTAAAGTTTCATAATTAGATTGAGATTCTATGATTTGTCCGTATGAGTTTTCTTCTAAAGTAGGAGAGTAGTTCATTCCAAAATGTTCTAATTTCTTAGATATAAGCAAGTAATTTGAGAAGCTAACATAGATATTGCATCGTTTTCATGAATGCCGGCTATCTTTTCGGATTTACTCTATCAAGACAGCTATTGGAAATTATTTGTTGCCATTTCTTCGATTAGTGCATAGGCTTCATCAAATGGTTTAGACATTAATGAACCTCCAAAGAAGAAGCATCGATGATTGATCTTAAGGATCCTACTAATCCATTATAAAAGGTTTGAATAATCAACCAATCTGGTAGCGCATGATGTGGGCATTTCCTAAGAAGTTCCTTAAATCTCTCCCAAGCTTCATATATTGATTCTCCATCTAACTGACAAAAAGAAGTTATATCATTTCTAAACTTAGCAGCTTTAGATGGTGGAAAATATTTGGATAGAAATTTTTGTGATAATTCTCCCCAAGTTTTAATAGATCCGTGTCCTAACCAATTAACCACATTTTAGCCTTTATCCCTTAATGAAAAAGGAAAAAGTCTAAGTCTTATAAGCATCGTCGCATACTCCTCGATATTTAAAAGTAAGCACAAAGTTCTAGAAAACTAGCAAGATGTAAGTTAGGATCTTCAAGTAGGTGAACCACTAAATTGATTGCTTTGTACCATTTGGATAATTGCTGTGTTTAAGTTCAAATGAATTAGCAACTACATCGTGTTTTGAATAGTTAAATGAATTTCATCCGATGTAGGGTTGGCATAATCTCTTAATGGTCTTTGTTGGTTTATATTTTGAATTTCAGAATATTCGCCATTTGTGTTAAATTTATAATTTGTTTCTTTTGTTTTCTAATTCTTTTAATTGTACGCTCTAATTCGTAATCGTAAGGTATTAAATTTTCGTTTCCAAATTTGCGCATACAATTTTAGAATAGATATTAATTTATTTATTATGATTATTTTAAAATAGTCCGTTACTCTAGTAAATTTTTCTTACTTTCCCCGGCAACGGCGCCAAAAAACTTGACCCACAATTTTTTTATTATATTTTTAATTTAATTGCAACGACGCCAAAAACTTGACCCCGCTATATTATATGTATAGAATTGTAATTGTTTATGTTGTGGATGCTACGCAAGTATACGTATCGTATCAAGTAATACAGGGCTCTAGTGGAGTCCTCGAGTTATCGATCCCACAGGGAAAGAGAAAATTAAATAACAACTAATTTTAAAATAATAATAATAATAATTATAGTATACAAAAATTTGGAATTCTAAATTTAAGCGCAATAAAGTAAACTAAGTATTTTAATTAGGTAACTTAACTAAGTAGAAAATTAATACGTATTGAAAGTGCAAGAAATTAAACTAATTGCTAAATAAGTCTTAACTATTCGTAAAAGTATCTTTCCCTTCGTTTAGAAATTTAAGTGATCGATGAATATAAATAGATAGTTTTTAAGGTATTGTGACAAACAGAGCATTCATATTCTTTACCCTTTGGTCCAGTGTAAAGAATATCGACTAATCCTATGTTTGATTACCGAATCCGCGTGCTAGGCCGGGAGGATACCGACCGCCACTTCGTAGCTCCCACGTTCCCTCGCCCGAGGGCTAACATCTACACTTCACTCTTCAAACACAGACCGAATTGAATATTTTAGTCTCGTCACACTAAAATGCTCAATTCTACGCCAAAGGATATTATTTCCTATTTATTTGTACCTTCCTTCCAAGCGCTTTTGAATTCCCCGATTATCGGATGTAATTTTTACTATAGTTGATAATCAACATATTTTAACAAATCAAATGGCCAATTGAAAGTAAATTATGTTTTAAGTAAAAATTATCACAATTTATTAATATATATATAAAAGTACTTCTATTTAAAGTTCATCAAGTCACTTAATTTCATAACAGGGAGAAAGACTAATAAACTACTCGAATGCATGAGAACTAAACTAAGCATAGATTTCATTTAAAGTTAAAAACAATAAATACAAATACTTATCTCGATTTATCCCTGCGTACTCTCGCAGTTCCTTTGACTCTTCCTTCCAGTACAGCACGACTCACTAATTACTCACTAAACTCACTCAAGACACAATTTGACACACAAAGACTACACTCAAAGAAAAAGACAACACTTAAAACAACTTAAAAAAAACACTTAGAGACTGAATTTCGGCCTCTATACATAGAGGTGAGCAAAGGACCAAGAGGTGTGTAAGCATCTCTTCAAAAGGTGTCCAGGTTCAATGTATCTGCGCAATTTGAACTATCTCGCCGTCGGAGACGAACTACTCCTCATTGCCGGAGAGGCTTCTAGAGGTCTTCGAACCGCGCTATCTCGTCGTCGGCGGGCTCGTGCTCGTTGTCGCCGAGATAGCTTATAAATCCTTCGTAATTTTTTTCCTCGTACCCTCGCCGTCGGCGGGCTCGATCTCGTCGTCGGCGACTCAGCACAAATTACATTATTTAATTCCTTTTTACTCCAAATCCGCTCCTTTTTATGATTTTTGCTTTTATTACCTAAATTCTCCATTCCTGCAACAAAATAAAGAAAATACCTTTCTTTAAAGTGCAATTTCATCAAAAATAGGTATGAATTTCTTAATAAATTTTTCAGTGATCATATATCCTTGACCCAATGACCAACCCACTGACCCAATAGATCAACTTTTGACAAGAAGTCAATATTGGTAAAAAATAATTAATTTTTGACCTAATGACCAATTTTTGACCCAATAAGTCAATATAAGACCAAAAAGACAATTTTAGTAAAAATGGTCAATCTTGACCCAATGACCAACCCCTTGATCCAATATGTCAACTTTTGACCAAAAAGTCAACTTTGGTCAAAATGGTCAATCCTTGACCCAATGACCAACCCATTGACCCGATAGGTCAACTTTTGATCAAAAAGTCAATTTTGGTCAAAATAGTCAAATTTTGACTTAATGGCCACGCTTTGACCCAATATTTCAACTTCTAAACAAAAAGTCAATTTTTGTTAAAATCGTCAATTTCTGACCTAATGACCAGTTATTGACCCAATCTGTCAATCTATGACTAAAAAGTCAACTTTGCTCAAAATGGTCAATCCATAACACAATGACCGATCCATAGACAAAATAGGTCAACTTTTGATCAAAAAACCAACTTTGGTCAAAATGGTTAAAATAATCAACTTTTAACAAAAAAGTCAATATTAGTGAAAATAAACAATTTTTGACCTAATGACCACCCCATTAACCCAATAAATCAACTTTTGAATAAAACATCAACTTTGGTCAAAATGGTCAATCATTGACCCAATAACCAACTCATTGACCTAATAGGTTAACTTTTGATTAAAAAGTCAATTTTGGTTAAAATAATCAATTTTTGACCTAAAGACCAATTATTGACCCAGTAAGTTAATCTCTTACCACAAAGTTAACTTTGGTCAAAATGGTCAATCCTTTACTCAATGATCAACTTATTGACCCAATAGGTCAACTTTTTGACTGAAAAGTCAACTTTGGTCAAAATGGTCATTCCTTGACCTGATGACCACCTCATTGACCCAATAAGTCAACTATTGACCAAAAAGTCATGTTTGGTCTATAGTCAATTTCCTACCCAATGATGAATTATTGACCCAATAAGTCTATCTCTGACCAATAAGTCAACATTAGTCATAATGGTCATTTATTGACCCAATGACCAACCCATTGACCTAATAGGTCAACTTTTGACCAAAAAGTCAACTTTGGTCAAAATGGTAAATCCTTGACCCATTGACCAACCCACTCACCTAATAGATCAACTTTTGACCAAAAAGACAATTTTTGTCAAAATAGTCAATTTTTGACCTAATGACTAATTTTGACCCAATTAGTCAATCTCTGATCAAAAAGTCAAGTTTGGTCAAAATGGTCAATTTCTGACCCAATGACCTCCCCATTGACCCAATGGGTCAACTTTTGACTAAAAATTCAATTTTGGTTAAAATAGTCAATTTTTGACCCAATGACCAATTTTTGACCTAATAAGTTAATCTCTGACAAAAAAGTAAACTTTGGTCAAAATGGTCAATCCTTGACCCAATAGGTCAACTTTCGACCAAAAAGCCAACTTTGGTAAAAATGGTCAATCCTTGACCTACAGCCCACCCCATTTACCCAATAGTTGAACTTTTGACCAAAAGTCATATTTGGCCAAAATGGTCATTTTCTAACCCAATAACTAACCCATTGACCCAATAGGTCAACTTTTGACCAAAAAGTCAACTTCATTCAAAATGGTCATTTTCTGACCCAATGGCTAACCCATTGATCCAATAGGTTAACTTTTGACCAAAAAGTCAACTTTAGTCAAAATGGTCAATCTTTGACCTAATGATCACCACATTGACCCAATAGGTCAACTTTTGACCAAAAAATCAAGTCTTGTCAAAATGATCAATTTCTGAACCAATGACCAACCCATATACTAAATATGTCAACTTTTGACCAAAAAGTCAACTTCGGTCTATATGGTCAAACCTTTACCCAATGAACAACTCATTGACCCAATCGGCTAACTTTTTTAAAAAAAGTTAAATTTGGTCAAAATAGACAATTTTTGACGTAATGACCACCTCATTGACTAAATAGGTCAACTTTGGTCAAAATGGTCAATTTCTGACCCAATGATCAATCCTTGACCCAAAGGGTAAACTTCTGACCCAAATGTCAATTTCGATCAAAATAGTCAATTTTTTATCTAAAAACCTATTATTGACCAAATAAGTCAATCTCAAACCAAAAACTAACTTTGGTCAAAATGGTCAATCTTTGACCCAATAGGTCAACATTTGACCAAAAAGTTAATTTAGGTCAAAAAAATTAATTTTGGACCTAATGACTAATTATTGTCCCAATAAGTCAATCTTCGACCCAAAAGTCAACTTTGGTCAAAATGGTTAATCCTTGACCCAATAACCAACCCATTGACCCAATAGGTTAACATTTTGACAAAAAGTAACTTTGGTCAAAATGGTAAATCTTTGAGCGATGACGAACCTATTGACCAATAGGTAAACTTTTAACCAAAAAGTTTATTTTGATCAAAATAGTCAATTTTTGACCTAATGCCCACTCCATTGACCCAATAAGTCAACTTTTAACCAAAAGTCAATTTTAGTCAAAATGGTGAATTTCTAACCCGATGACCTCCCCATTGACCCAAAGGGCCAAATTTTGACCAAAAATTCAATTTTGGCCAAAATAGTCAATTTTTGGCCTAATGACCAATTATTGACCCAATAAGTCAATCTCTGACCGAAAAATTAACTTTGCTCAAAATGGTCAATTTTTGACCCAATGACCACCCCATTGACCCAATGAGTCAACTCTTGACTGAAAATTCAATTTTGGTTAAAGTTGTCAATTTTTGACTTAATGACCAATTGTTGACCCAATAGGTCAACTTTTGACCAAAATGTCAACTTTAGTCAAGGTGGTAAATCCTAGAACCATTGACCAACCCACTGACTCAATAGATAAAATTTTGACGAAAAAATCAATTTTTATGAAAATAGTCGTCAATTTTTTACCTAATGACCAATTATTGACCCAATTAGTCAATCTTTGACCAAAAAGTCAATCTTGGTCAAAATGGTCAATCCCTAACCTAATGACCAACCCTTTGACCCAATTGGTTAACTTTTGAGCAAAAAGTCAACTTTGGTCTAAATGGTCAATTTCTGACCCAATGACTAACCCACTAACCCAATAAGTCAGCTTTTCACCAAAAAGTCAACATTGGTCAAAATGGTCAATTGTTGACTCAATGACCGACCCATTGACCTAAGAGGTCAACTTTTGAACAAAAAGTGAATTTTGGTCAAAATAGTTAATTTTGACCTAATGACCAATTATTGACCCAATAAGTCAATCTGTGACCAAAATGTCAACTTTGGTCAAAATGGTCAATCATTGACCAACCGACCAACCAATTGACCCAATATGTCAACTTTGAAATGAAAAGTCAACTTTGGTCAATATGGTTAATATTTGACCCAATGACCAACCCATTGACCCAATATATCAACTTTTGACATAAAATCAATTTTGGTCAAACTAGTCAATTATTGACCTAATGGTCACCCCATTGACCCATTAGGTTATCTTTTGGCAAAAAAGTTAACTTTGGTCAAAATGGTCAATTTCTGACCCATTGACCACCCCGTTAACTCAATGGGTCAGCATTTCACCAAAAGTTAAATTTTGGTCAAAAGAGTCAATTTTTAACTTAATGACAAATTATTGACCCAATAAGTCAATCTGTGACCAAAAAGTCAACTTTGGTCAAAATAGTTAATTTTTGACCTGATAACCACCACATTGACCCAACAGGTCAACTTTTGACCAAAAATTCAACTTTGGTCAAAATGGCCAATTACTAACCCAATGTCCAACACATTGACCAATTAGGTTAACTTTTGACCAAAAAGTCAACTTTGCTCAAAATGGTCAATTCTTGAATCAATTATCAACTCTTTCACCCAATGAAACAACTTTTGACAAAAAAGTCAATTTTGGTAAAAATAGTTAATTTTCGACCTAATGACCAATTATCGATCTAATAAGTCAATATCCGACCAAAAAGTCAACATTGGTCATAACGGTCAATCTCGACTCCAATGACCAACCCATTGACCGAATAGGTCAACTCTTGACCGAAAAGTCAATTTAGGTCAAAATAATTAATTTCTGACCTAATGACTAATTATTGTCCCAAAAATGGTCAATCCTTGAGCAAATGACCAACCCATTGACCCAATAGGTTAAACTTTTGACAAAAAAACCAACTTTGGTCAAAATGGTAAAATTTTGAGCCAATGACAAACCTATTGACGAATAGGTCAACTTTTAACCAAAAAGTCTATTTTGACCAAAATAGTGAATTTTTGACCTAATGACCACCCCATTGACACAATAAGTCAACCTTTAGCCAAAAGTTAACATTGGTCAAAATGGTCAATTTCTGACTCCAATGACCACCCCATAGACCCGATGGGTCAACTTTTGACCAAAAATTCAATTTTGGTGAAAAAAAAGTTAATTTTTGGCCTAATGACCAATTATTGACCCAATAAGTCAATCTCAGATCAAAAAGTCAACTTTGGTCAAAATGTTCAATTTTTGAAACAATGACCACCCCATTGACTCAATGAGTCAACTCTTTACCGAAAATTCAATTTTGGTCAAACTTGTCAACTTTTCGACTTAATGACCAATCATTGACCCAATAGGTCAACTTTTGACCAAAACTAGTCAAACTCGTAAATTCTCGAACCATCGACCAACCCATTGACCTAATAGATAAACTTTTAACAAAAAAGTCAATTTTTGTCAAAATAATCGTCAATTTTTTACCTAATGACCTATTATTCACCCAATTAGTCAACCTCTGACCAAAAAGTCAACTTTGGTCAAAATGCTCAATCCTTAAGCCAATAACTAAACCATTGACCCAATTGGTTAACTTTTGACCAAAAAGTAAATGTCGATCTAAATGGTCAATTTCCGACCTAATAGTCGCTTTCGACCAAAAAGTCAACTTCGGTCAAAGTGGCTAACCTTCGACCCAATGACCGACTCATTGACCCAATAAATTAACTTTTAAACAAGAAGTCAATTTTTGTCAAAATAGTCAATTTTTGACCTAATGACCAATTATTGACCCAATAAGTCAATCTATGAACAAAAAGTCAACTCTGGTTAAAATGGTCAATCATTGACCAACCGACCAACCCACTGACCCAATACGTCAACTTTTAAATGAAAAGTCAACTTTGGTCAAAATGGTCAATTTTTGACCCAATGACCAACCCATTGACCCAATATGTCAACATTTGACAAAAAGTCAATTTTGGTCAAAATAGTCAATTATTGACTTAATGGTCGACCCATTGACCCATTAGGTCAACTTTTGACCATAAAGTCAAGTTTGGTCAAAATGGTCAATTTCTGACCCAATGACCGCCCCATTTACCTAATGGATCAACATTTGACCAAAAGTTAAATTTTAGTCAAAAGAGTCAATTTTTGACTTAATGACCAATTATTGTCCCAATAAGTCAATCAGTGACTAAAAAGTTAACTTTGGTTAAAATAGTTAATTTTTGACCTGATGACCACCCCATTGACCCGATAGGTCAACCTTTGACTAAAAAGTCAACTTTAGTCAAAATGGTCAATTACTAACCCAACGTTTAACACATTGACCAACTAGGTCAACTTTTGACCAAAATGTCAAATTTGGTCAAAATGGTCAATTCTTGAACCAATGATGAACTCGTTCACCCAATAGAACAATTTTTTACCAAAATGTTAATTTTGGTCAAAATAAATAATTTTTGACCTAATGACCAATTTTTGACCCAATAAGTCAATCTCTGATCAAATAGTCAACATTGGTCATAATGGTCAATCCTTTACCCAACTTTTGACCTATTTTTTGTCAAAATAGTAAATTTTTGACCTAATGACCACCCCATTAACCCAATAGGTCAACTTTTCACCAAAAAGTCAACTTTGGTCAAAATGGTTAATCAATGATGCAATGACCAACCCATTCAACCCATTGATCCAATACGTAACCTTTTAAATGAAAAGTCAACTTCGGTCAAAATAGTCAATTTTTGTCCCGATTATCAGATGTAATTTTTACTATAGTTGATAATCAACATATTTTAACAAATCAAATAGCCAGTTTGAAAGTAAATTAAGTTTTAAGTCAAAATGGTCAAATTAAGTTTTAACCCAATAAGTCAGCTTTTCACCAAAAAGTCAACTTTGGTCAAAATGGTCAATTGTTGACTCAATGACCGACCCATTGACCTAATAGGTCAACTTTTGAACAAAAAGTGAATTTTGGTCAAAATAGTTAATTTTGACCTAATGACCAATTATTGACCCAATAAGTCAATCTCGCGACCAAAATGTCAACTTTAGTCAAAATGGTCAATCATCGACCAACCGACCAACCAATTGACCTAATATGTCAACTTTGAAATGAAAAGTCAATTTTGGTCAATATGGTTAATATTCAATCTAATGACCAACCCATTGACCCAATATGTTAACTTTTGACATAAAATCAATTTTGGTCAAACTAGTCAATTATTGACCTAATGGTCACCCCATTGACCCATTAGGTTATCTTTTGGCAAAAAAGTTAACTTTGGTCAAAATGGTCAATTTCTGACCCATTGACCACCCCGTTAACCCAATGGGTCAACATTTCACCAAAAGTTAAATTTTGGTCAAAAGAGTCAATTTTTGACTTAATGACAAATTATTGACCCAATAAGTCAATCTGTGACCAAAAAGTCAACTTTGGTCAAAATAGTTAATTTTTGACCTGATAACCACCACATTGACCCAACAGGTCAACTTTTGACCAAAAATTCAACTTTGGTCAAAATGGCTAATTACTAACCCAATGTCCAACACATCGACCAATTAGGTTAACTTTCGACCAAAAAGTCAACTTCGCTCTAAAATGGTCAATTCTCGAATCAATTATCAACTCTTTCACCCAATGAAACAACTTTTGACAAAAAAGTCAATTTTGGTAAAAATAGTTAATTTTTGACCTAATGACCAATTATTGACCCAATAAGTCAATATCTGACCAAAAAGTCAACATTGGTCATAACGGTCAATCCTTGACCCAATGACCAACCCATTGTCCGAATAGGTCAACTCTTGACCGAAAAGTCAATTTAGGTCAAAATAATTAATTTCTGACCTAATGACTAATTATTGTCCCAAAATGGTCAATCCTTGACCAAATGACCAACCCATCAATCTAATAGTTAAACTTTCGACAAAAAAACCAACTTTGGTCAAAATGGTAAAATTTCGAGCCAATGACAAACCTATTGACGAATAGGTCAACTTTTAACCAAAAAGTCTATTTTGATCAAAATAGTGAATTTTTGACCTAATGACCACCCCATTGACACAATAAGTCAACCTTTGCCAAAAAGTTAACATTGGTCAAAATGGTCAATTTCCGACTCAATGACTACTTCATGGACCCGATGGAGTCAACTTTTCGACCAAAAATTCAATTTTGGTGAAAAAAGTTAATTTTCAGCCTAATGACCAATTATCGACCTAATAAGTCAATCTCGGATCAAAAAGTCAACTTTGGTCAAAATGTTCAATTTTCAAACAATGACTACCCCATCGACTCAATGAGTCAACTCTTTACCGAAAATTCAATTTTGGTCAAACTCTGTCAACTTTTCGACTTAATGACCAATCGTTGACCCAATAGATCAACTTTTGACCAAAACTAGTCAAACTCGTAAATTCTCGAACCATCGACCAACCCATTGACCCAATACGATAAACTTTTAACAAAAAAGTCAATTTTTGTCAAAATAATCGTCAATTTTTTACCTAATGACCTATTATTCACCCAATTAGTCAACCTCTGACCAAAAAGTCAACTTTGGTCAAAATGCTCAATCCTTAAGCCAATAACTAAACCATTGACCCAATTGGTTAACTTTTGACCAAAAAGTAAATGTCGATCTAAATGGTCAATTTCTGACCCAATAGGTCAGCTTTTGACCAAAAAGTCAACTTTGGTCAAAGTGGCCAATCCTTGACCCAATGACCGACTCATTGACCCAATAAATTAACTTTTGAACAAGAAGTCAATTTTTGTCAAAATAGTCAATTTTTGACCTAATGACCAATTATTGACCCAATAAGTCAATCTATGACCAAAAAGTCAACTCTGGTTAAAAAGGTCAATCATTGACCAACCGACCAACCCATTGACCCAATACGTCAACTTTTAAATGAAAAGTCAACTTTGGTCAAAATGGTCAATTTTTGACCCAATGACCAACCCATTGACCCAATATGTCAACATTTGACAAAAAGTCAATTTTGGTCAAAATAGTCAATTATTGACTTAATGGTCGACCCATTGACCCATTAGGTCAACTTTTGACCATAAAGTCAAGTTTGGTCAAAATGGTCAATTTCTGACCCAATGACCGCCCCATTTACCCAATGGGTCAACATTTGACCAAAAGTTAAATTTTAGTCAAAAGAGTCAATTTTTGACTTAATGACCAATTATTGTCCCAATAAGTCAATCAGTGACCAAAAAGTTAACTTTGGTTAAAATAGTTAATTTTTGACCTGATGACTACCCTATCGAATTCGATAGGTCAACCTTTCGACTAAAAAGTCAACTTTAGTCAAAATTGTCAATTACTAACCCAACGTTTAACACATCGACCAACTAAGTCAACTTTTGACCAAAATGTCGAATTTGGTCAAAATGGTCGATTCTTGAACCAATGATGAACTCGTTCACCTAATAGAACAATTTTTTACCAAAATGTTAATTTTGGTCAAAATAAATAATTTTCGACCTAATGACCAATTTTCGACCCAATAAGTCAATCTCTCGATCAAATAATTAACATCGGTCATAATTTGATCAATCCTTTACTCCAACTTTTGACCTATTTTTTGTCAAAATAGTAAATTTTTGACCTAATGACCACCCCATTAACCCAATAGGTCAACTTTTCACCAAAAAGTCAACTTTGGTCAAAATGGTTAATCAATGATGCAATGACCAACCCATTCAACCCATTGATCCAATACGTAACCTTTTAAATGAAAAGTCAACTTCGGTCAAAATAGTCAATTTTTGTCCCGATTATCGATGTAATTTTACTATAGTTGATAATCAACATATTTTAACAAATCAAATAGCCATTGAAAGTAAATTAAGTTTTAAGTCAAAATGGACAAATTAAGTTTTAACTCAATAAGTCACTTTTCAACTAAAAAGTCAACTTTAGTCAAAATGGTCAATTGTCGACTCAATGATCGACCCATCGACCTAATAGTCAACTTTTGAACAAAAAGTGAATTTTGGTCAAAATAGTTAATTTTGACCTAATGACCAATTATTGACCCAATAAGTCAATCTGTGACCAAAATGTCAACTTTGGTCAAAATGGTCAATCATTGACCAACCGACCAACCAATTGACCTAATATGTCAACTTTGAAATGAAAAGTCAATTTTGGTCAATATGGTTAATATTTGACCCAATGACCAACCCATTGACCCAATATGTTAACTTTTGACATAAAATCAATTTTGGTCAAACTAGTCAATTATTGACCTAATGGTCACCCCATTGACCCATTAGGTTATCTTTTGGCAAAAAAGTTAACTTTGGTCAAAATGGTCAATTTCGAATCATCGACCACACCCGTTAACTCCAATGGGTCAGCATTTCACCAAAAGTTAAATTTTGGTCAAAAGAGTCAATTTTCGACTTAATGACAAATTATTGACCTAATAAGTCAATCTGTGACCAAAAAGTCAACTTTGGTCAAAATAGTTAATTTTTGACCTGATAACCACCACATTGACCCAACAGGTCAACTTTTGACCAAAAATTCAACTTTGGTCAAAATGGCCAATTACTAACCCAATGTCCAACACATTGACCAATTAGGTTAACTTTTGACCAAAAAGTCAACTTTGCTCAAAATGGTCAATTCTTGAATCAATTATCAACTCTTTCACCCAATGGAACAACTTTTGACAAAAAAGTCAATTTTGGTAAAAATAGTTAATTTTTGACCTAATGACCAATTATTGACCCAATAAGTCAATATCTGACCAAAAAGTCAACATTGGTCATAACGGTCAATCCTTGACCCAATGACCAACCCATTGTCCGAATAGGTCAACTCTTGACCGAAAAGTCAATTTAGGTCAAAATAATTAATTTCTGACCTAATGACTAATTATTGTCCCAAAAATGGTCAATCCTTGACCAAATGACCAACCCATTGACCCAATAGGTTAAACTTTTGACAAAAAAACCAACTTTGGTCAAAATGGTAAAATTTTGAGCCAATGACAAACCTATTGACGAATAGGTCAACTTTTAACCAAAAAGTCTATTTTGATCAAAATAGTGAATTTTTGACCTAATGACCACCCCATTGACACAATAAGTCAACCTTTGGCCAAAAGTTAACAATGGTCAAAATGGTCAATTTCTGACTCCAATGACCACCCCATAGACCCGATGGGTCAACTTTTGACCAAAAATTCAATTTTGGTGAAAAAAAGTTAATTTTTGGCCTAATGACCAATTATTGACCCAATAAGTCAATCTCAGATCAAAAAGTCAACTTTGGTCAAAATGTTCAATTTTTGAAACAATGACCACCCCATTGACTCAATGAGTCAACTCTTTACCGAAAATTCAATTTTGGTCAAACTTGTCAACTTTTTGACTTAATGACCAATTGTTGACCCAATAGGTCAACTTTTGACCAAAACTAGTCAAACTCGTAAATTCTTGAACCATTGACCAACCCATTGACCCAATAGATAAACTTTTAACAAAAAAGTCAATTTTTGTCAAAATAATCGTCAATTTTTTACCTAATGACCTATTATTCACCCAATTAGTCAACCTCTGACCAAAAAGTCAACTTTGGTCAAAATGCTCAATCCTTAAGCCAATAACTAAACCATTGACCCAATTGGTTAACTTTTCACCAAAAAGTAAATGTCGATCTAAATGGTCAATTTCTGACCCAATAAGTCGACTTTTGACTCAAAAGTCAACTTTGGTCAAAGTGGCCAATCCTTGACCCAATGACCGACTCATTGACCCAATAAATTAACTTTTAAACAAGAAGTCAATTTTTGTCAAAATAGTCAATTTTTGACCTAATGACCAATTATTGACCCAATAAGTCAATCTATGAACAAAAAGTCAACTCTCGGTTAAAATGGTCAATCATCGACCAACCGACCAACCCATCGACTCCAATACGTCAACTTTTAAATGAAAAGTCAACTTTGGTCAAAATGGTCAATTTTTGACCCAATGACCAACCCATTGACCCAATATGTCAACATTTGACAAAAAGTCAATTTTGGTCAAAATAGTCAATTATTGACTTAATGGTCGACCCATTGACCCATTAGGTCAACTTTTGACCATAAAGTCAACTTTGGTCAAAATGGTCAATTTCTGACCCAATGACCGCCCCATTTACCCAATGGGTCAACATTTGACCAAAAGTTAAATTTTGTCAAAAGAGTCAATTTTTGACTTAATGACCAATTATTGTCCAAATAAGTCAATCAGTGACCAAAAAGTTAACTTTGGTTAAAATAGTTAATTTTTGACCTGATGACCACCCCATTGACCCGATAGGTCAACATTTGACTAAAAAGTCAACTTTAGTCAAAATGGTCAATTACTAACCCAACGTTTAACACATTGACCAACTAGGTCAACTTTTGACAAAAATGTCAAATTTGGTCAAAATGGTCAATTCTTGAACCAATGATGAACTCGTTCACCCAATAGAACAATTTTTTACCAAAATGTTAATTTTGGTCAAAATAAATAATTTTTGACCTAATGACCAATTTTTGACCCAATAAATCGATCTCTCGATCAAATAGTCAACATTGGTCATAATGGTCAATCCTTTACCCAACTTCTGACCTAATTTTTTATCGAAATAAGTAAATTTTCTGACCTAATGACCACCCCATTAACCCGACAGTCAACTTTTGACCAAAAGTCAACTTTCGTCAAAATGGTTAATCAATGATGCAATGACCAACCCATTCAACCCATTGATCCAATACGTCAACTTTTAAATGAAATGTCAACTTTGGTCAAAATGGTCAATTTTTGTCCCAATGACTAACACATTGACCCAATTTGTCAACATTTGACAAAAAGTCAATTTTGGTCAAAATAGTCAATTATTGACCTAATGGTTGACCCATTGACCCATTAGGTCAACTTTTGACCAAAAAGTCAACTTTGTCAAAATGGTCGACTTCGATCTGATGATCACCTGGTTTATCTGATAGGTCGACATTTGACCAAAAGTTAACTTTTAGTCGAAAGAGTCAATTTTTGACTTAATGACCAATTATTGACCCAATAAGTCAATCAGTGACCAAAAAGTTATCTTTGGTCAAAATAGTTAATTTTTGACCTGATGACCAACCCATCGAACTCGATAGTCAACTTTTGACTAAAAGTCGACTTTAGTCGAAATGGTCGATTACTAACCTGATTATCGACTACATCGACTCAACTAGAGTCGACTTTCGACCAAAATGTCAAATTCGGTCAAAATGGTCAATTCTTGAACCAATGATGAACTCGTTCACCCAATAGAACAATTTTTGACCAAAATGTCAATTTTGGTCAAAATAGACAAATTTTGACCTAATGACCAATTATTGACCCAATAAGTCAATCTCTGATAAAAAAGTCAACATTGGTCATAATGGTCAATCCTTTACCCAAATTTTTACCTAATTTTTGTCAAAATAGTAACTTTTTGACCTAATGACCACCCCATTAACCCAATTGGTCAACTTTTTGACTAAAAAACAAATTGAATTTTAAATAAAAAGTCAACTTTGGTCGAAATGATCAATTTCTGACCTAATGAACACCTCATTGACCCAATGGGTCAACTTATGACCAAAAATTCAATTTTGGTCAAAATAGTAAATTTTTAACCTACTAACCAATTATTGACCAAGTCAGTCTCAGATCAAAAAGTCAACTTTGGTCAAAATGGTCAATCCCTTACCCAATGACCAACCCGTTGACTCAACAAGTCACCTTTTGACCAAAATGTCAACATTGGTTGAAATGGACAATCCTTCACCCAATGACCAACCATTTCACCCAATAGGTCAACTTTTGACTAGAAAGTCTATTTTGGTGAATATAGTCAATTTTTACCTAATGATCACCTCATTGACTTACTAGGTTAACTTTTGACCAAATAATCAACTTTGGTCAAAATGTCAATTTCTGACCCAACGACCAACCCGTTGAGCCAATAGATCAACTATTGACCAAAAAGTCAAGTTTGGTCAAAATGGTCAATTTCTGACCCAATGACCCACCTTATTGGCCCAGTGGGAGAACTTTTGTTTAATAATTCTCTTTTGGTCAAATAATCAATTTTTTGACCTAATGACCAATTATTGACCCAATAAGCCGATCTCTTACCAAAAAGTCAATTTTGGTCAAAATGGTCCATCCTTGATCCAATAGACCAACCCATCGAATCAACAAATCAACTTTGACCAAAAAGTCATTTTTGGTAAAAATCGTCAATCCTTGACCCAATGATCAACCCATTGACCCAATAGGTCAACTTTTGACCATAATATCAATTTTTGGTCAAAATAGTCAATTTTTCACCTAATTTTGACCAAAATGTCAATTTTGGTCAAAATAGTCGATTTTTGATCTAATGACCACCCCATTGCCCCAATAGATCAACTTTTGACCAAAAAGTCAACTTTGGTCAAAATGGTCAATTACTGACCCAATGACAACTAATTGACCAAATTGATCAACTTTTGACCAAAAGTCAACTTTCATCAAAATGGTCAATCCTTGACCCAATGACCAACCCATTAACCCCAAAGGTTAACTTTTGACTAAAAAGTCAATTTTGGCCAATATAATCAATTTTTGTCCTTATGACCACCACTTTGACTTAGAAGGTCAAAGTTTTGACCAAAAAGTCAACTTTAGTCAAAATGACCAATTTCTGACCCAATGACAACCTTATTGACCCAATGGGTCAACTTTTGACAAAAAATTAATTTTGGATAAAGTAGTCAATTTTTGACTTACAGACCAATTATTGACCCAATCAGTCATTCTCTGACCAAAATGTCAACTTAGGTCAAAATGGTCAATCCTTGACCAAATGACTAATCCATTAACCCAATAGGTCAACTTTTCACCAAAAAGTCAACTTTGGTCAAAATGGTCAATCCTTTACCCAATAGGTCAAGTTTTGATAAAAAGTCTAATTTTGTCAAAATAATTAATTTTTGACCTAATGACCACCCATTAACCCACTAGGTCAGCTCTTGACCAAAAGGTTAACTTTAGACAAAAATGTCAATCATTGACCCAATGACCAACCTATTGACCTAATAGGTCAACTTTTGACTAAAAAGTCAATTTTTGATAAAATAGTCGATTTTTGACCCAATGACCAATTTTTGACCCAATAAGTCAATCTCTGACCAAAAAGTAAACTTTAGTTAAAATGGTCAATCCTTGACCCAATGACAAACCCATTGACCCAATAGGTCAACTTTTGAACAAAAAGTCAACTTTTGAACAAAAAGTCAACTTTGGTCAAAATGGTCAATCCTTGACCTAATGACCACCTCATTTACTCAATAGTTTAAGTTTTGACCAAAAAGTCAGGTTTGGTCATAATGACCACCTCATTTACCCAATAGGTTAACTTTTGACCAAAAAGACAACTTTTGTCAAAATGGTCAATCCTTGACCTAATGATCACCCCATTGACCCAATAGGTCTACTTTTAACCATAAAGTAAAGTTTGGTCTAAATGATCAATTTCTAACCCAATGACTAAATAGGTCAACTTTTGACCAAAAAGTCAACTTCGGTCTATATGGTCAAAACTTGACCCAATGACTAACTCATTGACCTAATCGACTAGCTTTTCACCAAAAAGTTAATTTTGGTCAAAAAAGTCAAATTTTTACCCAATGACCACCTCATTGACCAAGTAGGTCAACTTTGGTTAAAACGGTCAATTTCTGACCCAACGACCAACCCATTGACCCAAAAGGTTAAAATTTGACCAAAAGTCAACTTTGGTCAAAATGATCAATCCTTGACCCAATAACCAACCCATTGACCCAATGGGTAAGGTTTTGACAAAAAGGTCAATTTTGGTCAAAAAAGTCAATTTTTGATCTAAAGACCTATTATTGGCCAAATAACTCAATCTTTGACCAAAAAGTCAACTTTTATTAAAATGCTCAATCCTTGACCCAATGACTAACCCATTGACACAATAGGTCAACTTTTGACCAAAAAGTCAATTTAGGTCAAAATAAATAATTTTTCACCTAATGACTAATTATAGTCCCAAAAATGATCAATCCTTGACCCAATGACCAAGCCATTGACCCAAATGGTTAAACTTTTGACAAAAAAGTTAACGTTGGTCAAAATGCTAAATCTTTGAGCCAATGACAAACCTATTGACCAATAGTTCAACTTTTAACCAAAAGTTCTATTTTGATCAAAATTGTCAATTTTGGATCTAATGGCCACCACATTGACCCAATAAGTCAACTTTAGTCAAATTGGTTAATTTCTGATCCAATATTTAAAACTGGTTAAGGTCTTAAATTCTTGAACCATTGACTAACCCACTGACCCAATAGATAAACTTTTAATGAAAAAGTCGATTTTTGTCAAAATAATAGTCAATTTTTCACCTAATGACTAATTATTGACCCAATTAGTCAATCTCTGGCCAAAAAATCAACTTTGGTCAAAATGGTCAATCCTTAACCCAATGACCAAACCTTTGACCCAATTGGTTAACTTTTAACCAAAAAGTCAACTTCGATCTAAATGGTCAATTTCTGACCCAATGACTAACCCAATAACCCGATAGATCAGATTTTGACCAAAATGTCAAGTTTGGTCAAAGTGGTCAATCCTTGACCCAATGACAACCCAATAGGTTAATTTTTGAACAAAAAGTCAATTTTGGTCAAAATAGTCAATTTTTGTCCTAATGACCAAATATTGACCCAATAAGTCAATCTGTGACCAAAAAGTCAACTTTGGTCAAAATGGTCAAACATTGACAAACTCACCAACCCATTGACCCAACACGTCAACTTTTAAACTAAAAGTCAACTTTGGTCAAAACGGTCAATTTTTGACCCAATGACCAACCCATTAACCGAATACGTCAACATTTGACAAAAAGTCAATTTTGGTAAAAAAAATAGTCAATTATTGACCTAACGATTGACCCATTTGGTCAACTTTTGACCAAAAAGTCAACTTTGGTCAAAAAGGTCAAGTTCTGACCCAATGACCACCACATCGACCCAATGGGTCAACATTTGACCAAAAATTAAATTCTGGTCAAAAGTGTCAATTTTTGACTTAATGACCAATTATTAACCTAATAAGTCAATCACTGACCAAAAAGTCAACTTTGGTCAAAATAGTTAATTTTTGACCTGATGACCACCCCATTGACCCAATAGGTCAACTTTTGACCATAAAGTCAACATTAGTCAAAATGGTCAATTACTAACCCAATGTCCAACACATTGACCAATTAGGTCAACTTTTGACCAAAAAGTTAACTTTGGTCAAAATGGTTAATTCTTGACCTAATGATCAACTCATTCACCCAATAGAACAACTTTTGACCAAAATGACAATTTTGCTCAAAATAGCCAATTTTTGACCTAATGACCAATTTTTGACCCAATAAGTCAATCTCTGACCAAAAAGCCAACATTGGTCCTAATGGTCAATCCTTTACCCAACTTTTTACCTAATTTTAGTCAAAATAGTATATTTTTGACCTAATGACCACCCCATTAGCCCAATAGGTCAACTTTTGACCAAAATGTTAACTTTGGTCAAAATGGTGAATCAATGATGCAATGACCAACCCATTGACCTAATAGGTCAACTTTTGACTAAAAAGCCAATTTTGGTCAAAATACTCAATTTTTGACCTAAAGACCAATTAATGACCCAATAAGTCAATGTCTTACCTAAAGTCAACTTTGGTCAAAATGGTGAATCCTTGACTTAATGACCAACCCATTGACGCAATAGGACAACTTTTGACAAATAATTAAAATTTGGTAAAAATGTTTAATCCTTAACTAAATGACAAACCCGTTGACTCAATTGGTAAACTTTTGACCAAAAAGTCAATTTTGGTCAAAGTAGTTAATTTTTGACCGATTGGCCACCCCATTAACCCAATTAGTCAACCTTTGACTAAAAAGTCAACTTTGGTCTAAATGGTCAATTTCTGACCTAATGACCACCCCAAAGACACAATGGGTCAACTTTTGACCAAAATAGTCAATTTTTTACCTAATGACTAATTTTTGACCCAATAAGTCGATCTTTGACCTAAAAGTAAACTTTGGTCAAAATGGTCAATCCTTGACCCAATGATTAACCCATTGACCTAATAGGTCAACTTTTGACCAAAAAGGTAACTTTGGTAAAAATGGTCAATCTTGACCTTTTGACCACCTTATTTACCCAATAGGTCAACTTTCGACCAAAAAGTTAAGTTTGGTCAAAATGATTAATTTCTGACCCAATAACTAACCCATTGACCCAATAGGTCAACTTTTGACCAAAAAATTAACTTCAGTCTAAATGGACAATTTCTGACCCAATGACCAATCTTTTAACCCAATAGGTCAACTTTTGACCAAAAAGTCAATTTCGGTTTAATGGTCAGTGCTTGACCAAATGACAAACTAATTGACCCTATCAGCCAACTTTTAACCAAAAAGTTAATTTTGGTCAAAATAGACATATTTTGACCGAATGACCACCTCATTGACCAAATAGGTCAACTTTGGTTAAAATGGTCAATTTCTGAACCAACAACCAACCCAATGACCCAATAGGTCAACTTTTGACCAAAAATTCAACTTTGGTTAAAATGGTCAACCTTTGACCCAATGACCAACCCATTGACCCAATATGTCAACTTTTGACCAAAAAGTCAATTTCGGTCAAAATAATCATTTTTTGACCTAATGACCACCTCATTGACCTAATAGGTCATCTTTTGATCGAAAAGTCAACATTGGTAAAAAATGGTTAATTTTTTACCCAATGACCACCCATTGGCCCAATGGGTTAACATTTGACCAAAAATTCAATTTTGGTCAAAATGTAACAATTTTTGACCTAATGACAAATTATTGACCAAATAAGTCAATCACTAACCAAAAAGTCAACTTTGGTCAGAATGGTCAGTTACTTACCAAATTACCAATCCATTGACCAAATAGGTCTACCTTTGACCAAAAAGTCAACTTCAATTAAATTTGTCAATCTCTCGACTAAATGACCAACTCATTCACGCCAATAGAACAACTTTTGACTAAAAATGTCAATTTTGTTAAAATAGTCAATTTTTGACGTAATGACTAATTATTGACCCAATAAGTCAATCCCTGACCAAAAGGTTAACATTTGTCAAAATAGTCAATCCTTGACCCAATGATCAACCCACCGACCCAATAGGTCAACTTTTGACCAAAAAGTCAATTTTGGTCAAAATAGTCAATCTTTGACCCAATAAGTCAGTTCACCTATTGGGTCAGAGGGGTGGTCTTTAGGTCGTCAGAGGGGTGGTCATTAGGTAAAAAATTGACTATTTTATCCAAAGTTAATTTAACCAAAATAGTCAATTGACTAAAAATTAATATTTGGTCAAAATGGTTAATGCTTGACCCAATGACCAACCAATTGACCCAATATTTCAACTTTTGACCAGAAAGTCAACATTGGTAAAAATTGTCAATTTCTGCCCAAATGACCACCCCATTGATCCAATGATCCACATTTGAGCAAAAGTCAATTTTTGTCAAAATTGTTAATTTTTGTTAAAATAGTCAATTTTTGTCAAAATAGTCAATTTTTTACATAATGACCATTGATTGACCCAATAAGTCAATCTCTGACAAAAAATTTAACTTTGGTAAAAATGGTCAATCTTTTATCCAATGACCAACCCATTGACCCAATAGGTCAACTTTTGACCAAAAAGTCAACTTTGTTCAAAATAGTTAATGTTTGGCCTAATGACTACCCCTTTGAACTAATCGGGTCAACGCTTGACCCAAAAAGTTAACTTTGGTCAAAATAATTAATTATCGACCTATCGAATCAATAACCCAATAGATCAACTATCGACCAAAAAGTCAACTTCGTCAAAATGGTCAATCTTTGACCCAATGACTAACCAATTGACCTAATATGTCAAGTTTTGACCAAAAAGTTAACTTTGGTCAAAATAGTCAATTTTTTATATAATGGCCACCCCATTGACCCAAAAGATCAAATTTTTACCAAAAAGTCAACATTGTTCAAAATGGTCAATTTCTGATGCAATGACCACCCAATTGGCCTAATGGGTCAACATTTGTCCAAAAAATCAATGTAGTCAAAATAGTCAATTTTTGACCTAATGACAAATTACTGAACCAATAAGTCAATCACGAACCAAAGAGTTAACTTTTGTCAAAATGGTCAGTTACTAACAAAATTACCAACCCATTGCTTTATAGGTCAACTTTTGACCAACAAGTGAACTTTGGTTAAATTTGTCAATTCTTGACCCAATGACCAATTCATTGACCCAATAGGACAACTTTTGACCAAAATGTCAATTTTTGTCAAAATAGTCAATTTTTGACGTAATGACCAAATATTGACAGAATATGTCAATCTCTGACCAAAAAGTCAACATTGGTCAAAATATTCAATCCTTGACCCAATGAGCAACCCATTGACCCAATAGGTCAACTTTTGACCAAAAAGTTATCTTTGGTCAAAGTGGTAAATACTCGACTCTAATGACCAACCCATCGAATCTAATAGATCAACTTTTGGCAAAAATTCAATATTGGTAAAACATAGTCAATTTTTGACCTCATGACCAACTATTAACCCAATTAGTCAATATAAGACCAAAAATCAATTTTGTAAAAAAGGTCGATCTCGACCCGAGCACCAACCCTCGATCTAATAAATCAACTTTCGATAAAAAGTCAAATTTGGTCAAAATGGTCAATCCTTGACCCAATGACCAACCCATTTACCCAATAGGTCATCGTTTGACCAAAAAGTTAATTTTGGTCAAAATGGTCAATTTCTGACCTAATGACCATCCCTCCGACCAAAAAGGTCTGCTTTTGACCAAAAAGTCAACTTTGGTCAAAATGGTCAATCCTTGTCTCAATGACTAACCCATTGACCCAATAGGTTAACTTTTGACCAAAAAGTTAATTTTAGTCAAAACAGTCAATTTTTTACCTAATGACCAATTATTGACCCAATTAGTCAATCTTTGATCAAAAAGTCAAATTTGGTCAAAATGGTCAATCATTAACCCAAAGACCAACCCATTAACCCTATTGGTCAACTTTTAACCAAAAAATCAACTTTGGTCAAAATGGTCAATCCTTGAATCGATGACCAACCCATTAACTCAATAGGTTAAGTTTTGACCAAAAAGTCAATTTTGGTCGAATTAGTTAATTTTTGACCAAATGGCCACCCCATTAACGCAATAAGTTAACTAGTGAACCAAAAAGTTAGCTTAGGTCAAAATGGTCTATTCTTACCTAATGACCACCCCATTGACCCAATGGGTAAACTTTTAACAAAAATTTTAATTTTGGTCAAAATAGTCAATTTTTGACCTAATGACCAATTATTGACCCAATAAGTCAATGCTTGACCCGATGACCAACCCATTGACGCAATATGTTTACTTTTGACCAAAAAGTCAACTTTGGTAAAAATGGTCAATTTCGACCCTATGACCACCCCATTGATCCAATGGATCAACATTTGACCAAAAAGTCAATTTTGTCGAAATAGTCAATTTTTGTCGAAATAGTCAATTTTTGACATAATGACCAATTATTGATCCGATAAGTCAATCTCTGACCAGAAAGTCAACTTTGGTAAAATGGTAAATCCTTGACCTAATGAAAAACCCATTGGCCCAATAGGTCAACTTTTGACCAAAAAGTAAACTTTGGTCAAAATAGTTAATTTTTGGCCTAATGACCACCCCATTGACCTAAAAGGTCAACTTTCGACCAAAAAGTCAACTTTGGTCAAATGGTTAATTACTGGCCCAATGACCAACACATTAGCCCAATAGGTCAATTTTTGACCAAAAAGTCAACTTTGGTCAAAATGGTCAATTCTTGACCTAATGATCATCTCATCGACCCAATAGGATAACTTTTGATCAAAAAGTTAATTTTGGTAAAAATAGTTAATTTTTGTCCAATGACCAATTATTTACCCAATAAGTTATTCTTTGACCAAAAAGTCAAAATTGGTTATAATGGTCAATCCTTGAACCATTGACCAACCCATTGACCCAATAGATCAACTTTGACTAAAAAGTTAACTTTCGTCAAAATGGTCAATCTTGACCCAATGACTCAGTAGGTCAACTTTTGACCAAAATGTCAATTTTGGTCAAAATAGTCAATTTTTGACCTAATGACAACTACATTAACCCAACAGGTCAACATTTGACCAAAAAGTCAACTTTGGTCAAAATGGTGAATCATTGACCCAATGACCAGCCCATTTACCTGATAGGTAAAATTTTGTCTAAAAAGATAAATTTGGTCAAAAGAGTCAATTTTCGATCTAAAGACCAAATATTTGACCCAATAAGTCAATCTCTTACCGAAAAGTCAACTTTGGTCAAAATGGTAAATCCTCAACCTAATGACCAACCCATTAACCCAATGGGACAACTTTTTCACCAAAATGGTCAATCCTCGAATCCAATGTTCAACCCACCGACCCAATAAGTCAACTTCGACCAAAAGTCAATTTTGGTCAAAATAATCAATCTTTGACCTAATGACCACCACATCGATCCAATAAGCCAACTAACGACAAAAAGTCAACTTCGGTCAAAATGGTCAATTTTCAACCTAATGATCACCACATCGACCTAATGGGTTAACTTTCGACCAAAAATTCTATTTCGGCTAAAAAGTAATCTTCGACCTAAGCGACCAATTATTGAATCCAATAAGTCACTTCTGACCAAAAAGTTAACTTAGGTCAAAAATGGTCAATCATTTACCCAATGACCAACCCATCAAATCTAATCAAGCCAACTTTTCGACCAAAAAGTCAACTTTAGTCGAAATGGCCAATCCTTCACCCAATGACCAACCCTTTAACCCAATAAAGTAACTTTCAATCGTAAAGTTTATTTTCGTCAATATAGTCAATTTTTGACATAATGATCACCTCACTAACCCAAAAGGTCAACTCTTGACCAAAAAGTCAACTTTGGTCAAAATGGTCAATTTCTAACCCAACGACCAACCCATTAACCCAATAGATCAACTTTTGACCAAAAAGTCAACTTTCGTCAAAATAACCAACCCATTGACCCAATGGGTCAACTTTTGACCAAAAGACTAACTTTGGTCAAAATGGTCAATCCTTAACCTAATGACCACTCCATTTACCCAATATGTCAACCATTGACCAAAAAGTCAAGTTTGGTCAAAATGGTCAATTTCTGACCCTATGACCACCTCATGGACCGAATGGGACAATTTTTGACTAACAATTCTATTTTTGTCAAACAGTTAATTGACCTAATGACTAATTATTGACCCAGTAAGTCAATCTCTTACCAAAAAGTCAACTTTTGTCAAAATGGCCCATCCTTGACCCAATGACCAACCCTTTGACCCAACAGGTCAACTTTTGACCATAAAGATATTTATGGTCAAAATGGTCAATCCTCGACCCAATGACCAACCCTTTCAAATTTTGACAAAAAAGTTAACTTTGGTCAAAATGGTCAATCTTGACCCAATGATTCAATAGGTCAACTTTTGACCAAAAAGTCAATTTTGGTCAAAATAGTCAATTTTTAACCAAATGACAACCCCATTAACCCAATTGGTCAACATTTGACCAAATAGTCAAGTTTGGTCAAAATGGAGAATCATTTTCCCAATGACCAACCCATTGACCTAATAGGTAAAATTTTGTCTAAAAAGATAATATTGGTCAAATTAGTCAATTTTTATCTAAAGACCAATTATTGACCCAACAAGTTAATCTCTTACCAAAAAGTCAACTTTGGTCAAAATGGTCAATCCTTGACCCAATGACCAACCCATCAACCCAATGGGACAACTTTTCACCAAAAAGTTAAATTCGTCAAAACGGCCAATCTTTCGACGCAATGACCAACCCATCGACCCAATATGTCAACTTTCGACCAAAAGTCAATTTTGTTCAAAATAAATAATCTCATCTAATGACCACCTCAATGATCCAAAGTAGCTCAACTAATGACAAAAAAGTCAACTTTCGTCAAAATGGCCAATATATGACCTAACGAACACCTCTATCGATCTCAACAAGTCAACTTTCGACCAAAAACTCAATTTTGTCAAAATAAGAATTGACCTAATGACCAATTATCGAATTCTAAAAGTTAGTCTCAGACGAAAAAGTCAACTTTGGTCAAAATGGTCAATCATTTACCCAATGACCAACCCATTGACCAAATAGGTCAACTTTTGACCAAAAAGTCAACTTTGGTCGAAATGGCGAATCCTTTACCTAATGACTAACTTTTTAACCCAAAAGGTCAACTACTGACCAGAAAGTCTATTTTGTTCAATATAGTCAATTTTTGACCTACTGATCACCTCATTAACCCAATAGGTTAACTCTTGACCAAAAAGTCAACTTTGGTCAAAATGGTCAATTTCTGACCCAACGACCAACCCATTGACCCAATATATCAACTTTTGACCAAAAAGTCAACTTTGGACAAAATAACCGACCCATTGACCCAATGGGTCAACTTTTGACAAAAAAGATAACTTTGGTCAAAATGGTCAATCCTTGACCTAATGACCACCTCATTTACCCAATAGGTCAACCATTGAACAAAAAGTTAAGTTTGGTCAAAATGGTCAATTTCTGACCCAATGACCACCCTATTGACCCAATGGGACAACTTTTGACTAATAATTCTATTTTCGTCAAATAGTCAATTGACCTAATGACCAATTATTGACCCAATAAGTCAATCTCTTACCAAAAAGTCAACTTTGGTCAAAATGGTCCATCCTTGACCCAATGACCAACCCTTTGACCCAAGAGGTCAACTTTTAACCACAAATATATTTTTGGTCAAAATGGTTAATCCTTGACCCAATGACCAACCCCTTGACCCAATAGGTGAACTTTTGACAAAAAAGTCCACTTTGTCTCAAAATTACAATCTTCGACCAATGATCGACCTCAATCAGTCAACTTTTGACCAAAAAGTCAATTTTGGTCAAAATAGTCAATTTTTGACCTAATGACAACCTCATTAACCCAACAAGTCAACATTGGACCAAAAAGTCAACTTTGGTCAAAATGATGAATCATTGACCCAATGACCTAATAGGTAAAATTTTATCTAAAAAGATAATTTTGGTCAAAATAGTCAATTTTTGATCTAAAGACCAATTATTGACCCAATAAGTCAATCTCTTACCTAAAAGTCAACTTTGGTCAAAAAGGTCAATCCATGACCCAATGACCAAACCATTAACCCGATGGGACAACTTTTCACCAAAAAGTCAAATTTGGTCAAAATGGTCGATCCTTGACCCAATGACCAACCGAACGACCCAATAGTCAACTTCGACCAAAAAGTCAATTTTGGTCAAATTGTGAATCTTTGACCTAATAGCCACCCCATTGATCCAATAGTTCAACTAACGACAAAAAAAGTTAACTTTGGTCAAAATGGTCAATTTCTGACCTAATGACCGCCTCATTGCCCAATGACTCAACTTTTAACCAAAAATTCAATTTTGTCCTAAATAGTAAACTTTCGACTCATCGACCAATTATCGAATCCAATAAGTCAATCTCGGACCAAAAAGTAAACTTTGGTCAAATTAGACAATCATTTACCCAATGACTAATCTATTGACCCAAGAGGTCAACTTTTGAGCAAAAAGTCAACTTTGGTCGAAATCGCAAATCCTTCACTCAATGACCAACCCTTTAACCCAACAGTCAACTTTTCGACAAGAAAGTCTACTTTGGTCAATATAGTCAATTTTTCACCTAATGATCACCTAATTAACCCAATAAGTCAACTCTCGAATCAAAAAGTTAATTTTGGTCAAAATGATCAATCCTTCGACCCAACGACCAACCCATCGAATCCAATAGATCAACTTTCGACTCAAAAAGTCAACTTCTCGTCAAAATAACCAACCTATCGACCCAATGAGTCAACTTTGACCAAAAAGCTAACTTTGGTCAAAATGGCCAATCCTCGACCTAATGACCACCCCATTTGCCAAATATGTCAACCATTAACCAAAAGTCAAGTTTGATCAAAATGGTCAATTTCGACCCAATGACCAACCCTATCAATCTAATGTGACAACTTTCGACTAATAATTCTATTTTCATCAAATAGTCAATTGATATAATGACCAATTATTAGCCCAATAAGTCAATCTCTTACCAAAAGGTCAACTTTGGTCAAAATAGTCCATCCTTGAGCCAAAGACCAACCCTTTGACCCAACAGGTCAATGTTTGACCACAAAGATATTTGTGGTCAAAATGGTCAATCCTTGACCCAATGACCAACCCCTTGACCCAATAGGTCAACTTTTGACAAAAAAAGTCACCTTTGGTCAAAATGGTTAATCCTTGACACAGTAACCAACCCATTTACCCAATAGGTCAACTTTTGACGAAAAAATCAATTTTTAGTCAAAATGATCAATTTCTGACCTAATGACCAACCCTTCGACCCAAAAGATCCGTTTCGACCAAAAGTCAACTTTGGTCAAAATGGTAAATCCTTGCCCCAACGACTAACCCTTTCGATCCAATAGGTTAACTATCGACCAAAAAGTCAAATTTAGTCAAAATAAGAATTGATCTAATGACCAATTATCGATCCAATTAGTCAATTCGACTAAAAAGTCAACTTTGGTCAAAATGGTCAATCATCGATCCAATGACCAACACATCGAACCCAACTCGGTCAACTTTTAACCAAAAATCAACTTTGGTCAAAATGGTCAATCATCAATCCAATGACCAATCCATGGACCCAATCGGTCAACTTCGACCAAATAATCAACTTTAGTCAAAATGGTCAACTCGACCCGATGACCAACCCATCGACCCAAAAGGTCAACTTTCGACCTAAAAGTAAATTTTGGTCGAAATAGTCAATTTTACCTAATGGCCACCCCATTAACCCAACAAGTCAACTTTTGACCAAAACGTCAACTTTGGTCGTAATGGTCAATTTCTTACCTAACGACTCACCTCTATCGACCTCAATCAGTCAACTTTTTAACAAAAAATTTAATTTCGGTCAAAATAATAATTTTCGACCTAATGACCACCATAATCCAATGAATCAATCTTCTCGACCAAAAAGTAACTTCTGACAAATTGGTCAAAGCTTCAACCCAATGACCAACCCATCGACGCAAAATGTCAACTTTCGACCATAAAGTCAACTTTGGTAAAAATGGTCACTTTCTCGACCTTACGACCACCCCATTAATCCAATGGGTCCACATTTCGACCAAGAAGTCAACTTTTTCAAAAATACTCTATTTTTGTCAAAATAGTTAACTTAAAGTCAATCACTAACCAAAAAGTCAACTTTGTAAAAATGGTCAATTTCTCGACCTAATGACCAACCCATTAATTCTCAATAAGTTAACTTTTCACCAAAAAGTCAACTTTGGTCAAAATAGTATAATTTTTCGCCTAATGACCACCCCATCATTCCAATAGTCAACTTTCGACCAAAAATTTAACTTCGGTCAAAATGATCAATTACTAACCCAATGACTAACACATTAATCTAATAGGTCAACTTTTAACCAAAAAGTCAACTTTGGTCAAAATGGTCAATTTCGACCCATCGATCACTTCTATCGACCCAATAGACAACTTTTCACAAAAAAGTTAACTTCGTCAAAATACCAATTTTCGACCTAATTACCCATTATAAATCTAATAAGTCAATCACCGACCAAAAAGTCAAAATTATCATAATGGTCAATCCGACCAATACCATCTCATCGACCGACTTACCAACTTCGACCAAAAATCAACTTTGGCCAAAATTACTAACGTCGACACAATGACTCAAAAAGTCAACTTTCGACCAAAAAGTCAAATTCGACAAAATAACAACTTTCGACCTAATGAAAACCTCATTAACCCAATATAGTCAACATTCGACCAAAAAGTCAACTTCGTCAAAATGGTGAATCATCAATCCAATGACTAACTCATCGACCTAGCAGGTAATATTTTGTCTAAAAAGTTAATTGTGGTCAAAATACCAAATTTTGACTCTAAAGACCACTTATCGACCCAATAAGTCATTCTCTTTACCAAAAAGTCAATCTCGGTTAAAATATGTCAATGCCAATCTAATGACTAACCCATTAACCCGATGGACAACTTTTCACCAAAAAGTCAAATTTGGTCAAAATGAGCCGATCCTCGACCTAATGACCAACCGAACGACCCAATAGGTCAACTCTTGACCAAAAAGTCAATTTTGGTCAAATTGTGAATCTTTGACCTAATAGCCACCCCATTGATCCAATAGTTCAACTAACGACAAAAAAAGTTAACTTTGGTCAAAATGGTCAATTTCTGACCTAATGACCGCCTCATTGACCCAATGACTCAACTTTTAACCAAAAATTCAATTTTGTCCTAAATAGTAAACTTTTGACCTACTGACCAATTATTGACCCAATAAGTCAATCTCGGACCAAAAAGTAAACTTTGGTCAAATTAGACAATCATTTACCCAATGACTAATCTATTGACCCAAGAGGTCAACTTTTGAGCAAAAAGTCAACTTCGGTCGAAATCGCAAATCCTTCACTCAATGACCAACCCTTTAACCCAATAGGTCAACTTTTGACAAGAAAGTCTACTTTGGTCAATATAGTCAATTTTTGACCTAATGATCACCTAATTAACCCAATAGGTCAACTCTTGACCAAAAAGTTAATTTTGGTCAAAATGATCAATTTCTGACCCAACGACCAACCCATTGACCCAGTAGATCAACTTTTGACCAAAAAGTCAACTTTGGTCAAAATAACCAACCTATTGACCCAATGGGTCAACTTTTGACCAAAAAGCTAACTTTGGTCAAAATGGCCAATCCTTGACCTAATGACCACCCCATTTGCCAAATATGTCAACCATTAACCAAAAAGTCAAGTTTGGTCAAAATGGTCAATTTCTGACCCAATGACCACCCTATTGACCCAATGGGACAACTTTTGACTAATAATTCTATTTTGGTCAAATAGTCAATTGATATAATGACCAATTATTAGCCCAATAAGTCAATCTCTTACCAAAAGGTCAACTTTGGTCAAAATAGTCCATCCTTGAGCCAAAGACCAACCCTTTCGAATCCAACAAAGTCAATTGTTCGACCACAAAGATATTTTGTGGTCAAAATGGTCAATCCTCGACCCAATGACTCAACCCCTCGAACCTAATAGGTCAACTTTCGACAAAAAAGTCACCTTTGGTCAAAATGGTTAATCCTTGACACAGTAACCAACCCATTTACCCAATAGGTCAACTTTTGACGAAAAAATCAATTTTTAGTCAAAATGATCAATTTCTGGCCTAATGACCAACCCTTCGACCCAAAAGATCTGTTTTTGACCAAAAAGTCAACTTTGGTCAAAATGGTAAATCCTTGCCCCAATGACTAACCCTTTGATCCAACAGTTAACTATCGACCAAAAGTCAAATTTAGTCAAAATAAGAATTTTTGACCTAATGACCAATTATCGATCCAATTAGTCAATCTTCGACCAAAAGTCAACTTTGGTCAAAATGGTCAATCATCGAATCCAATGACCAACACATCGACCCAACCGGTCAACTTTTAACCAAAAATCAACTTTCGTCAAAATGGTCAATCATCGACCTAATGACTAATCCATGGACCCAATCGGTCAACTTTCGACCAAATAATCAACTTTAGTCAAAATGGTCAATCCTTGACCCGATGACCAACCCATTGACCCAAAAGGTCAACTTTTGACCTAAAAGTAAATTTTGGTCGAAATAGTCAATTTTTTACCTAATGGCCACCCCATTAACCCAACAAGTCAACTTTTGACCAAAAAGTCAACTTTGGTCAGAATGGTCAATTTCTTACCCAATGACTCAATTCCCTATCAATCTAATGGGTCAACTTTTAACAAAAAAATATAATTTCGGTCAAAATAATCAATTTTGACCTAATGACCAATTATAGACCCAATGAATCAATCTCTCGACCAAAAAGTAATCTTTGGACAAATTGGTCAAAGCTCGATCTAATGACCAACCCATCGACGCAAAATGTCAACTTTCACCATAAAGTCAACTTTGGTAAAAATGGTCACTTTCTGACCTTATGACCACCCCATTAATCCAATGGGTCCACATTTGACCAAGAAGTCAACTTTTTTCAAAAATACTCTATTTTTGTCAAAATAGTTAACTTAAAGTCAATCACTAACCAAAAAGTCAACTTTGGTAAAAATGGTCAATCCTTGACCCAATGACCAACCCATTAGCCCAATAAGTTAACTTTTGACCAAAAAGTCAACTTTGGTCAAAATAGATAATTTTTGGCCTAATGACCACCCCATTGTCCCAATAGGTCAACTTTCGACCAAAAATTTAACTTCGGTCAAAATGATCAATTACTAACCCAATGACTAACACATTGACCCAATAGGTCAACTTTTAACCAAAAAGTCAACTTTGGTCAAAATGGTCAATTCCTGACCCATTGATCAGCTTATTGACCCAATAGGACAACTTTTCACAAAAAAGTTAACTTTGGTCAAAATAGTCAATTTTTGACCTAATTACCCATTATAGACCCAATAAGTCAATCACCGACCAAAAAGTCAAAATTGGTCATAATGGTCAATCCTTGACCCCAATACCATCTCATTGACCGAATTAGTCAACTTTGACCAAAAAATCAACTTTGGTCAAAATGGTCAACGTTGACACAATGACTCAAAAAGTCAACTTTTGACCAAAAAGTCAAATTTGGTCAAAATAGTCAATTTTTGACCTAATGAAAACCTCATTAACCCAATGGTCAACATTTGACCAAAAAGTCAACTTTGGTCAAAATGGTGAATCATTGACCCAATGACCAACTCATTGACCTAGTAGGTAATATTTTGTCTAAAAAGTTAATTGTGGTCAAAATAGTCAAATTTTGACCTAAAGACCACTTATTGACCCAATAAGTCATTCTCTTTACCAAAAAGTCAACTTTGGTCAAAATGGTCAATGCTTGACCCAATGACCAACCCATTAACCCGATGGGACAACTTTTCACCAAAAAGTCAAATTTGGTCAAAATGGTCGATCCTTGACCCAATGACCAACCGAACGACCCAATAGGTCAACTCTTGACCAAAAAGTCAATTTTGGTCAAATTGTGAATCTTTGACCTAATAGCCACCCCATTGATCCAATAGTTCAACTAACGACAAAAAAAGTTAACTTTGGTCAAAATGGTCAATTTCTCGACCTAATGACCGCCTCATCGACCCAATGACTCAACTTTTAACCAAAAATTCAATTTTGTCCTAAATAAGCAAACTTTCGACTCATCGACTCAATTATCAATCTAATAAGTCAATCTCGGACCAAAAAGTAAACTTTGGTCAAATTAGACAATCATTTACCCAATGACTAATCTATTGACCCAAGAGGTCAACTTTTGAGCAAAAAGTCAACTTTGGTCGAAATCGCAAATCCTTCACTCAATGACCAACCCTTTAACCCAATAGGTCAACTTTTGACAAGAAAGTCTACTTTGGTCAATATAGTCAATTTTTGACCTAATGATCACCTAATTAACCCAATAAGTCAACTCTCGACCAAAAAGTTAATTCTGGTCAAAATGATCAATTTCCGACCCAACGACTCAACCCATCGACCCAAAGAGATCAACTTCGACCAAAAAGTCAACTTTGGTCAAAATAACCAACCTATCGACTCCACGACAGTCAACTTTCGACCAAAGCTAACTTTGGTCAAAATGGCCAATCCTCGACCTAACGACCACCCCATTCGCCAAATATGTCAACCATTAACCAAAAAGTCAAGTTTGGTCAAAATGGTCAATTTCCAATCCAATGACCACCCTATCAATCTAATGGGACAACTTTCGACTAATAATTCTATTTCGTCAAATAAATAATCGATATAATGACCAATTATTACCTCAATAAGTCAATCTCTTACCAAAAGGTCAACTTCGGTCAAAATAGTCCATCCTCGAGCCAAAGACTAACCCTTCGACTCCAACAAAGTCAATGCTCGACCACAAAGATATTTGCGGGTCAAAATGATCAATCCTCGACCCAATGACTCAACCTCAGACCCAATAGGTCAACCTTCGACAAAAAGTCACCTTCGGTCAAAATGGTTAACTCGACACAAAGAATCAACCCATTTACCCAATAGGTCAACTTTCGACGAAAAAATCAATTTTTAGCCAAAATGATCAATTTCGATCTAACGACCAACCCTTCGACCTCAAAGATCCGTTTTCGACCAAAAAGTCAACTTTGGTCAAAATGGCAAATCCTCGCCTCCAATGACTAACCTTTCGATCCAACAGTTAACTATCGACCAAAAAGTCAAATTTAGTCAAAATAGTAAATTCTGACCTAATGACCAATTATCGAATCCAATTAGTCAATCTTTCGAATCAAAAAGTCAACTTTGGTCAAAATGGTCAATCATCGACCTCAATGACCAACACATCGACCCAATGACTAACACATCGACCCAACCGGTCAACTTTAACCAAAAATCAACTTCGGTCAAAATGGTCAATCATCAACTCAATGACCAATCCATGGACCCAATCGGTCAACTTTCGACCAAATAATCAACTTTACGTCAAAATGGTCAATCTCGACCCGATGACCAACCCATCAATCCAAAAGGTCAACTTCGACCTAAAAGTAAATTTTGGGTCGAAATAGTCAATTTTACCTAATGGCCACCCCATTAACCCAACAAGTCAACTTTTGACTAAAAAGTCAACTTTGGTCGAATGGCTCAATTTCTTACCCAATGACTAACTCCTCATTGACCCAATGGATCAACTTTTAACAAAAAAATTTAATTTCGATCAAAATAATCAATTTTCGATCTAATGACCAATTATGTAACCTAATGAATCAATCTTCACCAAAAAGTCAACTTCGGACAAATGGTCAAAGCTTTGACCCAATGACTAACCTATCGATCACAGAAATGTCAACTTTTCAATCTCATAAAGTCAACTTCGGTAAAAATGGTCACCTTCGACCTAATGACTACCTTGATCGAATCCAATTGGTCCACATCTCAACTCATTAGAAGTCAACTTTTTCAAAATACTCTATTTTTGTCAAAATAGTTAACTTAAAGTCAATCACTAACCAAAAAGTCAACTTCGTAAAAATGATCAATCCTTCCACCCAATGACCAACCCATTGAGACTAATAAGTTAACTTCGACTCAAAAAGTCAACTCTTGGTCAAAATAGATAATTTCTCGTCTAATGACCACCCCATCGATCCTAATAGGTTAACTTTCGACCAAAAATTCAATTTCGGTCAAAATGATCAATTACTAACCTAATGACTAACACATCGACCCAATAAAGTAACTTCGATCTAAAAAGTCAACTGTCGGTCACAATGGTCAATCTCTCGACCTATCGACATATCGACCCAATAGACAACTACATAAGTTAACTTGGTCAAAATAGTAATTTCACTTAATCTAATTTCAATATTGTGACCAATAAATCAATCACCGACCAAAAAGTCAATTATCATAATGGTCAACTGACCAATACCATTTCATCGACCGACTAATAACTTGACCAAACAATCAACTTTCGTCAAATGGTCAACGCCGACACAATGACTCAAAAGTCAACTTCGACCAAAATGGTCAAACATGAATCTAACAATTTGATCTAATGAAAACCTCATTAACTCCAATAAAGTCAACATTCGACCAAAAGTCAACTTCGCTCAAAATGGCGTAATCATCAATCTAATGACCAACTCATCAATTCCAAGAGTAAAATTTTGTCTAAAAAGTTAATCGTGGTCAAAATAAATCAAATTTAGAATCTAAAGACCAATTTATCAATCTAATAAGTCAATCTCTCGACTCAAAGTCAATTTCGTCAAAATGATCAAGCGTCGAATCTAACGACCAACCCATTAACCCAATGGGACAACTTTAACCAAAGCAAATTTGGTCAAAATGGTCAATCTTGACTCTAATGACCAACCCAACAGATCCTAACAGTCAACTTTCACCAAAAAGTCAATTTTGGCCAAATAATACCAATTTGATCCAATACCACCTGATCAATCTAACAGTCAACTAATGACTAAAAAGTCAACTTTTACCAAAATGGTCAATTTCTGAATCTAATGATTCACCATCGACCACTCAGTCAACTTTCGTCTAAAGATTTTATTTGGTCAAAATAGTAAATTTCGATCTAAATGACTACATTATCGACTAAATAAGTCAGCCTGACATCAAAAGTCAACTTCGGTCAAAATAGCCAATCCTTTACCTAATGACCAACTAATCAACTAATCAGCTAACTTGACTCAAAAAGTTAACTTTAGTCAAAATGCATTAACTTCTTCACCCAACGACCACCCTTTAACCTAACAGTTACCTTTTGATTCAAAAGTTCATTTTGGTCAACATAGTCAATATTCCGAATCTAATTATCACCTCATCGACCCAATAAGTTAACTTTCGACCAAAAAGTCAACTTCGGTCAAAATGTCAATTTTCGGATCTAACGATCAATCCATTGATCTAATAGATCAACTTTTAATCAAAAAGTCAACTTTCGGCCAAAAGTAACTAACCCATCGACCCAATGGGTCAACTTCGACTAAAAATCAACTTTGGTCCAAAATGGTCAATCCTTCTACCAAATGACCTCCCCATTTACCCAAAATGTCAACTATTTACCAAAAAGTCAAGTTTGGTGAAAATAGTCAATTTCTGTCCCAATGAGCACCCTATTGACCCAATTGGACATCTTTTGACTAATAATACTATTTTAGTCAAATAGTCAATTGACTTAATGACCAATTATCGATCCAATAAGTCAATATCCTACCGAAAGTTCAACTTTAGTCCAAATGGTCCATACTTCGACCTAATGACCAATCCTCGATCCCAACAGCCAACTTCTGACCGTAAAGATATTTTCGGTCAAAATATTAATCTCACCCAATGACCAACCCCTACTTCAAAAGGTCAACTTTGATAAAAGTCAACTTTCAGACCAAAAAGTCAATTTTGGTCAAAATGGTCAATCTTCGACCCAATGACCAACCCTTTGACCAAAATGGTCTGCTTTGGACCAAAAAGTTCACTTCGGTCAAAATGGTCAATCCCTGTCCCAATGACTAACCCATAAAAGTCAATTTTAGTCAAAATAGTCAATTTCTGACCTAATGACCAATTATCGACCATTAAGAATCTTCGACCAAGAAGTCAACTGCCTAAATGTTCAAATCATTGACCCAATGACCAACCCATTGGACTCAATCGTCATCTTTGGACCAAAAATCAACTTTTGGTCAAAATGGTCAATCCGACCCAATGACCAACCTATCGACCCAATCTGTCAACTTCGACCAAAAAGTCATTTGGGTCGAATGAATCACTTTTCACCTAATGGCCACCCCATTAACTCCAATAAATCAACTTTCACCAAAAAGTCAACATCGTGAAATGGTCAATTTCACCCAACGACCACCCCATCGAATTCAATGAGTCAACTTTCGACAAAAATTTAATTTTGATCAAATTAGTTAAATTTGATCTAATGACCAATTATCGACTCAATAAGTCAATCTCCCCGACCAAAAGTAACTTCTGTCAAATGGTCATAATCTCGACCCAATTAACCAACCCATTCCTTTACCTCAATATGGTAAAAAAGGTGAAATTCTGGCTCTATGACCAACCCATTAATCTAATGGGTCCACGTTTAATCAAGAAGTCAATTTTTGTCAAAATAGTCAATTTTTGACATAATGACCAATTATCGACTCCAGACAAGGTCAACCTCTCGACCAAAAGTCAACTTTGGTAAAAATGGTCAACTTTCGACTCGTATGACCAACCCATCGAATCTAACAAATAATCTCACCAAAAAGTCAACTTTGCCAAAATGCATACCATTTACTCAATGACTACCCCATCGACATAATGGTTAACTTCGACAAAAAGGTCAACTTTGAGTCAAAATGGTCAATTATCGATATAATGACCAACAAATCGACATCAATAATAAATCAACTTTCGACCAAAGATCAACTTCGTCAAAATTGGCCAATACTCGACCCAATGATCACCTCATCAATCTAATAGGACAACTTTGACAAAAAGTTAACTTTGGTCAAAATGGTCAATTTTTTAACATAATGACCAATTGTTGACCCAATAAGTTAATCTCCGACTAAAAAGAC